>RJJA01000438.1:0-44776 GCA_003724045.1 Lepidurus arcticus | reverse complement strand
TAAGTTTAGTTTTGTTAGGTTAGGTTTGCTGGTTTTAAGCCACCTCCTACAACATGCCTAAACCCGCTTTATGCGAGTTCCAGCGGTTTGCAGCGGACTAAAAACTGGAAGGGAAGGGTCATGCTAGCTTAACGTCGGTTCCACTGGCAGCCCTGAGTTTTGACGACGGAGCGCTCTAGCGTAGGATCGTGACGTCATTTCAGTTTAACGGGCAAAAAGTCAGATTGCTCTAGCCAGAACCTAGGGCAGCCAGTGGAACGCGCTATTACAGTATGAAAATATACCAGAAAATGTGTGTAATAATTAGTGATTGTAGTACTAAGAAATAGGGGGGAAATGAATTACCTAAAGGTATATTTTGTATCCAGAAATTGATATATGATTATTTAGAAAAAATAATGTCGTATTTTTTTTAATTAAAAAATATATTCCTTTTCATACAAGACAGTCTTGTCTCTGAAGCACGTTTGCGCACTCCAGTACAAGCGTATTCGAACCACAAGCCTATGGCGACACGTCCATGATAGTTATATTATAACAACGAAATCAAGTAATTCTTGTTCGCACTAAAAACTTGTATAAAATTAATGGATAATCTACATTTTTCATGAAATGGAACGCAAAAAATTCCAAAATGAAACTTCACGAGACTGTATACCAGCAATTTTAATACAATTTTATCTTTTCAACGGTATAAGAGTGACTTCGCGGGGCTTCATGAAACCGTTTCTTGTTTTTCACTGCACTGATAAGCGCTTCTAGACCCGTCAGGGCATTTAGGCATTGAGACTACAGAAACAAATGCGAAAGTTTAAAACGATTTCTTAAAATATCAAACAAATATACCTTGCGCGCAATTAACTCTTGCATGGTCTTCAGCAGCGTCTTAAACGCCGGGTCTTGAATAAGGAGCAACTGGTTATGCTGTGCATCCAAAAGCAACGCTGCCCAATCCAGCAAGTTTTCCAAAGTGGGTGCACTATTGCTCTGAAGCGATGAATTTTCCAACGAAACCGCCAAAAACTCGAGCAGTTTTACCGCGTTTGTCGTGGACAAATTCCTTAAGGCTTCGAGGAAGAATATTTCGTTAAACGACAGAGCAAGTAGGACGTTGACAAACGCAGATTTGGCAGGTGAAAAAGGTGAAGGAAGATCGCAAGATATTTCCAGCGCTTCGAAATGGCTGTCGGCGAGGGGAACAACCAGCTCCAGCATTCGTACCAAGTAAACTTCGGAAACGTCTTTCAAGTAACTGAGCACGTAAAGCATTGCCTTCAGATCCTGATTCTCTAGCATCATAGGGAAGATTTCGTCCGCAACCCTAAAAAGAGAACCCTTGATTACCAAACGAGCTACATAAGAAATTAAGAGACTTTACATGGCATGAGACAATCCAGATTTTAGCAGCGAATAAAATCTCTTCACCACATAGGTTTGCAACGATTTTCCCGCCTGGATTGGCGGTACAGGATGACACGCTTTTTGCTCGGTTCCCCATCCCATACTTTCAGGTGCACTGACATCTGCAACTATTTTTTAAAGAAATTTTTTTTTAAAGAAAATGACTGGTAAATGCAACAGTATTTACCTGCGTGCTTTCCGACTAGCGAGGCTAAAAGCGACGGTTGCAAGCGATAGGGCACCACGATCAGATTCTGTCCCACAGGCACAAACGCCCATCCCGTGGCTCCTCTATGTGTAACCCACAATTGAGGCGGGTGGGAGAAGACTTTCAGTTTTCGCACAGCCGGACTGAGTAAGAATTTGAGGTCCCAGAACATTAGGACGGCTCCTTCATCGCTGGCATCTGCGCCGTACAACATAATGTGAGTGGAGTTGACAGCTTGAATGCAGACGGGTTGCGCAAGGTTAATTTGATAAACTCTACAAGAGGCCAAAGGTTTCATGTCACTCGACAAGGAATACCGTGCTAACATCCCGTCTTTCCCTGCAAAAAGGTAACAAAAAATCAGTTAAATTTGTCAGTTACGCAGACAGTTATGTTAATTAAGTGACTGATCTACACTTTTAGCCACGTGATACTCACACAAAACGACAACTTCTAAACCATTCCCTGTCTTGACTACGGTGCGTCCGCAAACTCGGTTTTTCCCGTTTTTTAAGGTAAACGACAAATGGCTCTCGGGTTGGCCATTACGGGCAAGTTTTAAGCAGTAAACACGAGGTTCCTCCTTTTAAGTCAGGTAATATTACGGTACTGAAAGTTTTCGGGCTCATCACCCGTCTTTGTTCATTTTACTTTATGGGTCCTGGTAAATAGTATTAGGAATTTTTCCCCGTCCAAGTTTTCTAGAAAGGAATGCCGCAGACGCTCGCCTGCAGCAAGAATTCTAGGCTTTTCTTGCTTTCGGGTCTGTATTGCAGCATCGAAAGACTCGCAGAATCCAGTCGAATACACCACCAGGGAAATTGCATCCTTTTGTGGCAAAACTGAATGCAGTTCTGTCGTAAACTGAAAGGATAATACAATATAAAGCGTTATGAGAAAAATGCAACGATTTTTTTCTAACTTACGGCGAATTTTTTCATCTGGTCAAGGTTAGAGTGGTTCGATTTCCATACACTAAGATGCTCATAATTAAACACACCCACATATTGCTGTTTGGTGGCATCGTAGACAACTGGGCTGGTAAATTGGTTTGATTGCCTCGTACTCCAGCTTTGCAAAGGTTTCTGATCTGACAGCTGAAAGTCAAATACAATACATCATTAGAATAAAGATTAAGTAGAATAGGATAATTCACTTTTTGGAACGTTTTTTACCTTGTGGCGTACAGCAATGTTTCCACCAAGGGTAACTAAAACGCAATCTTCTTCCTGGTCTGAACTGAGTCCAACTAAAGCCTTTGTACCAACCAAAGGACACAGCGTGTAATATGGCTTAAAGTAAGACATACTGCCCAACAATGAGTAAGGGTTTTGTTATTTTATTTGTTAATAAACGGGCAAAAACCCTCCAAAATTTCAACGTGCTGGATGTAAACCGAACATTACCACATGACAATATAGATAGTACAAAAAAAAGAAGAGGTTTTGTCCTTGATACACTAGAGAAGAATGAATAAGTATAGTTCAGCCATCTAGTGGCGATTGAAGAGAAACGAACTAGATTGAATAATCGATGGTCCGATGTTTGAACCGGATTATATTCCAATGGTTAACATGCCCTACAAACTGAGTGTACTGAATAATACTCTTATTTAAGTTCCTTGGGACTAGAGACTAGACCAAGAAGTGTCCAGGGCAACGGTATAGTAGAAAGAGGTAACCATGACAACTTGGATGTTAAGTCTATGGTGCAGCAATGCATGGGGTTCTCATTCCTTCCATATGTACCGAGTTATATACTCGCATTCCAGCAGGCGGAAGGCGGCCGAGATAGTTAAGTTTGTGATAGCGAAAGAACAAATTCTTTTGAGCAAGTAAACTCTTCACCGAGGGAAAAAAACGTACAATGGGGCAGCCTCCAACTACAGCTTTGAGTAGTAACACTTGTCACTATTCCCTAACAATACCATCTGAAAAACATCTTGACAAGGCATCGATTGCCGCGGACCGCAAACCTCTTTATCGGAAAGCCTCCGCTGTGTCCGGCACCAACTCCAAGTAAAAGCCCACAATCCGAAAGAATAAACAATGGCCGTTGAGAAAAACCCGGTGCCGTACTTGTTCATAGATTTTCCATACAAAAGCCACATGAAAGAAAAAGAAAAATCACAAGGAAAAATCTGCTCTCTAACGTCTTATTCTTACCGTTTAGCGACGCCTTTTTATTTCTGTATTGTCGCTTAGGCCCAGGTTAAGCAAGATCAGCTGAAGCTAACCGAAGCTTTGAAGCTCAACTCAGCAAAACTGAAAACGCTTCACATCTTGAAGATGGAGAAAATAGCGCTGCAAAAGCACATTGAACTGCAACAGCAACAGCGGGTAAGTATAATAAGCTTAGCTTCCTAAAAGCACATTCAAGACACAATGACAATAACTTGTTTGACATTTACGTAGACGTTAGCTACTCACGAGATGAATCGAACAAGAAAAGAAGGCCTAGAAAGGGAACTGCGTGATTTGCAATTGACGGCTAATCTGCAAGATGTCACCGTGCACAGTCTGAAAAGACACACCCATGCCCTGAAGTGCAAGATCCCTCGTAAACTTAAATAATTAACCAACAATTGATTAACGTTATGAATCACTCGACACGCGAGAATAAACACAGAAGCCCTAATGTAATCCTTGAAGTAAACTTTCATACCATTCTGCAGAAGTGAAATATGAGAAAAGGACGGAATTTTTTTGTAATATTTTTGTAGTTACACGCAAGACAAGGATTAATGAATCCGTGGGATTAGGCGAGCACCAAAGTGGGCCTATCAAAATTATTCCGTTTCGATCACGGCAGCGTAATTTACTGTATGTACAAGTTCGGCCAGTTCTCGCCACCTCACGGCTACAATATATTAAGCATAGGCTACATATTTCGGGGTATAATGTAGGACATGACAAATTACGACCACTAATTTAGCTGTATGTTACGCCTGTCAAGCTTATATCTTATTTTATTTCCGTCATATTTTGGTCCCCATAATATGGGGAGCAGGGGGGTATACCCTCCGAGTCCCATTGCCAACTGTCATAAACTCCATAACCACATGCACTATACTGTCATGGTGCCATGGAAGTTTCTCTCTTGATGTGGTGGAAGGTCGTACTTGTACAACAAAACCGGAAAATATAATGTAATTAATAATTGTGCAGACAGAACATGGCTTGGGAATAAAGAAACAGACGATACACGTGATTTCTTCCTGTAACGCAATTATGGCGCTATAAAAAACCGACGGGTGTATGTGTGATATGCAACAAATAAAAAATGTGGCGAATCTCTGCCAGAAATATAACCATGTTAATGGGGGGTTAGTCTATATAGCCCCCAAATGGAAAGGTCAGGGGTGGCAGTCTATAAGTCTGTGCAAAGGACTACAGTACATATATTCTTCTCTAACATGGCAGGAGTCAAATCACATAGAGGGTGTTAGCTAAGCCTGGCTGTTTTGCGGTCGTTTCTCTCTTTGCTTTGGGCACGCAAGGAAAACAAATCATGTCAACTCACGCCGAGCGCTGCCCGAGTTTTAGATTCCAGAATTCTTCCCGGACCTTGCGTGATCTAAAGCCACTCTCTAAACTCTTAGCTTATAGGTGAGTAAAGCCCATTCAACGAAAAGAAAACAAGCATCAAAGCTGTCAGGCGATAGGAAGAAGAAGGAAAAAAAGCGGGAGCTGCTAGAATACCATTTTGAGGTTTAACGGAAGACAGAAGTACTTGGAATCGCTGTTTCTATAACGCATTTTCGTGTGACTCGTGGTGTCCGATATTGATCTAACAAACGGCAAATCTAGGTTTACACGGTCCCAAATCTGCTAGCAAGTCTTTCCGGATCCGGTTATAAGGAAAAAGGTCTTTCCAGAAAATAAATAAAAAGAAAATGTGTGGCGGGGGAAAAGCGCGGAAACATGGCATGCTTTTCAGGTGGCGCGACAGTGTCAAATGTGCTGATCCCTGATAGAAAAATATGCTCGTGACAGGAAATGGAAGAACAAGGTCTTTCCCCGTACTTCGGCTTTGGCGAAGCTAAACAACCATTTGTCTTTTCCGACCATAAGTATGGCATGATTAATCCAGTTACATCGTATCTCATATTTCAAGGCCCTCTCCTTAACATTGCCAGAGGGTTGAAATGTCATTGGAAGAAAAAAGGCTACACCAATATTCACTTCAAATCAACCTTTTCAGATCAGCCTATCAAAAGAGATGGGATTAAAGTCCAATATCTAGAATCGTTAGAATCGTTAAACGATTCCAAGTATTCGATCCGCACTCTTTATTATTTTACCTTTCTGTTGTCAAAAAGGACACCTCAATATTGATTTGTAAAACAATACAAATGATTTATTTCCAATTCTACAGATTTCTATATAGCTTAGACATTCTTTACTTGTTTATCTGTAATTTTATCAATATGTATTATATTTTGCAGCCATTAAAAGTACTACAATGTGTCATTGTATAACCAAGAAGAAATTTTATTTTTATTTTTGCAATGGATATCGTAGAAAAAGAAAGTGGATCCCCAAAGAAACTCGCAGGAAGCCCAGTGAGACAGCATTTGTAGTCCACACATTTGTGTTAACCAAGCTGTCAACCTTATACAGATCCGGACTTTGACGGATGAGGGGGGTTCTTGATCCATTATGCCAATCAATAAGAGGTGACAGCTTTTCATTTGGCTTCCATAATTCACTTGTCTTCTCCCTACACATTTACATAACTGTAAAGTCAACAACAGAAAGTTGAACTGTTCCAAAACTTAACTTTCTCAGCCCTACATACTTGAAACTTTGCAAGGTTATCCCTCATAATTGACCTGCATTTATAGAACTCGAAGAACTTGTATCCATAAATTGCTTTTACAGTGATTTTAAAATAGACTACCAAATCAACTTCTATTAAATCAATTGTAAGTGATTACTGTACAGACATTCTTAGAATCTATTTCTTCAGTCATCTCATCACACATATAATGGCTGTTCTATATTCCAACACGCAGGCATTCATTAATTCAAGCAGGAAACCCTCATTCTATTCCTTGTTCCTATCTGTAAAGGCTGAAAGTAAGCTACACACGGATTGTTATTTAGAGAAGCTGGCTAATAAGAATGTATTGAGCGGCACCAAAGCACCGGTTCGGGTGCACACTCGATTTCATACCAAATAGACCTGCCATCGAACATGGACGCATTACTTTTCATTAAGTCAAAGAAGCTAACAACACAACTCTTTGTCGAAAATGGATTTCCTGCACCTCGGACGATATTTTTTTCCTTTATATATAGAATTAAAAAAAATTAATTTAATGATTTTTGCATAGAGTTGTATTGAAGTTTAACGATGTTCAAGTATATAGAACGTAGAATGACTCACGATTAATTAACATGTTAGAGCGTTAATTAACTTAGCCAATAACAAGAATTTCATGGACATCGAAAGAGAAATTTCAAACACGAAGCAAGAAGCTGGTCCCTGATGCGACAAAAATGTAGAAATTCAAACTTCTTAGTCACGTCATTTGATAGCGTTGAAAAGTAGTTAATTTGGAGTTAAACAAACAAACATTTGTCAAGCTGGACACGTCCGCATTCGGAATGCTTTACCACCTCTTAATAAGCTATTAATTTAAACACAAGACGATGCGGGCAAACTGGGGTGTATAGCTGCGCTAAGCTTCCATACATAAAGAGCAAAACCAGTTCCGACGACGAAATTGAGATATTAACGGGTAATGCAGTCTGGTGCCAATCCACATGCCATTCCTTATGTGATGTCTCCAGTTTTCGCAACGTTTCTAAAACCGAACGAACCCATTGGACAAGAAAACGCGTGACAATTATCAACACAAAAATTTCTTCTAAATTCAAAGACAAAGCTGAACCAAGTCAAAACTAATTCAAATTATCGTACCTTTAGGGTTTAGGTAAATACATTACAATAACAAATCCATTCCTGAGCGTCTTTTCCTGGTATAAAGGCAACGCTGCAAAGCCCCAATTTCCTTCAAAACAGGAAACGATCTGGCAACAGTGTTTAGCGATCTCACCCACTTTAACCTTCTTAACCTTCATAACGCTACTTAACCTTCTCCTTCCGCTTCTTATCAAGGAAAACGAAAAGAATCTTAATGTAAGAAAACAGACCGGACAGAATTACATTCGCTGGCGACGATATAAACTTGTTTTTAAACAATACCACTGCTAGGGAGTTTCGTGGTTTATATACTGACTTGCTTGTTGTGAGGATGTATTTACAAAGCCAATGGTGACTCTTAGGACCCTAAGAAGGTTCCTGACACACTATTTCATCTTCTGTGCCGCCCATACGGAAGACAGTGCTTGATAAATTTTATAATGGCAGGTAAAAACGAGGTTATTGAAGCTTGTTAGTTCCTTCTTCCTTGACAAAAGACGACAAACAGGCTCAGGGGAAGAACTATTCCCTTCTTGGACATGCAATGTTATAAACTATGCACGCAATATGCGTAATTTTTCTATCACGGGATCCATCCTTAACGACATGTCTATTTGGACAGCAACCTAAAGATGTGAATACATAGTTGGTACAAGGGTCTAGCTTTAAAGCTCGAGTTCCCGGCTTTAGAGACTTTCGACTGAGATGAAGTCTTGGTAGTAAAAGTATTCAGTCCATGTGGAACGGTCCTGTTCTCATAAGTTGGACATATATGGCGAAATGACCTTCATAAGCTCGGTCACGTAGCAGCTAGATTACTTTCATAGCCTACAAAACTACAAACCCCAGGAGTGCAGTATGTCTTCGCGGAACCAAATGACCTGTTGCTGAATAATTGAACAAAGAATGCTGGCCGTAATGAATAAAGTAGGACGCGCTTGCCTTCCTGGTGTGTAACACGAAAGGTTTATTAAAGAGGCCGCCTTCATTTGCTGGAAGCCCAGAGGGAAAAAAGAATGAAATACACATATTTAGGAGAGTAGTGAATGTTGCAAATAGACTTTAGACACTGATTAATATAGCACGTTCAAAATTTTACTACAAATAACAGTCAAAGGAATTTTACATGAACGAAAGGACTCGTATAGCACAATGACATGGAGAACACAGAAGGCACTCCTACGTTCTAAAAAATTAAACGCTAAAAATGAATTGGATTTTGGCAAAACTTTCTGACAGTAATGTAGTTTCAATACCAATACGGAATGCACGATTTCGAAAGCCTCTGCACTATGAATGGCAGTCATACTGTAAGTACATTCGTGATTCGTGGGTTTGTGCTTAGAATGGGGGGAAAGTGAAACACGTGCCGGTAAAATGAAAATGAAGTTTTCACGTACATGAAACAAATGGGCAACGCCGCTGATGCCTTAGACCTTATTTCATTGAATTTTTGCACATTAGGTACGTAGTTATAAAGTTATCCTGCTTGCCGTTGTATGCGCAGAAGCTATGTGCGTACCACTGTACGTCCACCTATTCAGAACATAGTACGCTTCCTGGCGGCAGCTGGGGTGTAACAGGTCTCAATGAAGCTTTAAAGAACTTCTGGAATATAAGCGTTTATTTCTCTCCTACAGCACATCTTGAAATGAATCATCTTGGAATCTCAAACAGAACACATGGCTTGACGAAAGCAAAAAGCTAGTTCCTGGGTTCAGGAACTGCGATTCGCATCAATTCCTAATCATAATGCAAAAACAGATGAAAACTCAAAATTGCAGTCGCGATCCAACAGATCAAGTTTGGATAGAACAGGTTCATGGATATGAGTTATTGGTACAATAGGACTTACATATGGAATATTTGCTCGTTCTGTTTTTCGAAACTTAACAAATGACCGTTTTGCTAAGTACAATAACGCTAAAAACGAATCATGGCTATCACACATAAGCCTTTCTGCTGTACTTATTAAAAGCAGTAACAATACAGTTCATTTTCACGGCAGAGAGAGCTACCTTACCTTACACAATAATGTATTACAAACAATGCTATGTATAAGTATATACACACTCTTCGTCTAACGCCCGTTACATCCCCTTTACAGTCGATTAGCCCGCACAGAGAGTTGAACCAAGTAGAAGCAGACCAAAACAAGGCCCCAGGCGTTCCGCCATGCTGAATCGGATCCCTTGCTGGAAGCTGTTTGTGGTATAAAGAATATATTAATGAGAAATTAAATATAACGTTTTTTCCACACTCTTTTTTATTTCTGTGCTCGCTTTTGCATGTACTTTAAATTTAAAGCGTGTGAGTGGGTGATAAATCCACGTGTTTTTTTCTTGTGACTGTTACTTGGGGGCGGGCGTCAGGCAGTCAAATTAAACCAAGTCTTCGCTTCCATCTCATTTTTTCTTTTCTTTTTACATAGAATTCGGATATTCAAACAAACATTGATGCAAGGGAAAAATGAAGGGTGGATGGCGGTACCGGTTCCGAGGAGGGTTTGTTTTTACAACCTAGCAAACAAAGCTAACAGCATTCACGCATCGGCCATCCATCATGCACTTACGGCTGTTTCGTTAGTTAGATTAGCACGCGACTTATGGACTCATGGCTGATTCATGTTTGAACGTATTGCTTACCTTTCTCAACCTTGACTGAGCAAGTGCAAAAGAGAGAGTGCCATAATTCAGGTATGAGAATAGTAAGACTTGATACAAAGATTTGATACAAATTCTTTTGGCGTCACCTTTCGGTGCTTGTTCTTTTTAAAATTTATAATAGTGCGTGAATACGTCAGAATTGTTCAACCTTGCATCGTCATGTGGGTTGGTTGTAGAGCGGAATAGTTAAAAAATGGAATAGCTACAAAAATATAAAGAGTGCGGGAAAAAATGCATCCGACTTTACCTAGGAATAAGACTTCCATATTTTCCATCACGGTCGAGGAAGCCTGCACTTCATTTCTGGCTTGATCTCCAGCAACTTCCTGAGCAGGAAAGCCGTGCAAAACCCCGGAAGGTGACGGCGCGGAAGCGGCAGCAGAAAAAGGTGGGAAAGCTCCCGGTCCGACAGAAGCTACACAGCGCAAGCTTAGTCCGCCGTTATTCTTCAGATGTGATTCATGGACGACAAAAGTGAGCCCCAGCACTGTCGTTTCTAAGCCTTCTGCGCTTGAAACAGACTTGTACTGTCTGATGTAATTGGCACTGGCCTGTTGGAAATTAAGAATGATTTATTAACCAGACAATTTTACGCAAAAATAGTAGTTGCAATTCACTCATGCTAAGGTTCCCGTCACAGCTTACAGGTTGTTATACCCCAGCAATATTTTGGCATGGGCGTCTAATTGTTTACGATCGCGCATGGCGTCTGCGCATAAAAACGCATAGCAGGATGTTGAGATTTTCATGGATTCTTATTGTACACATTATTCTAACAATGAACTTCGTTTCGAATGTTTTCTGAAGAGCCGTTCCCGAATTATTGATTTGCGAACTTTGGGTAGTTTCCCGCCACGAAAGCCGTGACGTAGCATCGGTGCTAAACGCTACAGGCATGGCTTACGGGCGCTTCATTATACCCTTGCCTTGTCTGAATTTCTCTGGGCTTTTAAGTTTAGTGGAAGAATTACATAATACAAATTATGGACGTTGTGCTAGCTATTGTTTATTCATCCTTAAAAAACACGCTAAGTAATGTCTAGGCGATTCCATTTAATAATATTCGAGTGGGTTTTAGCGAGTTTGATGGCTGGGTGAAAAAAGTAATTTGTATTTTTCAAGTTATTGAAAGCAAAATTGAAAAAATTAAAACACCCGCGCCCTCCACATTTGCATTACCTACATTACTGTCAAGAAGTTTTGCAAGAATTGTTCATTTTTCACGTCATAGGGCTTATATGTCCCTATGCTATCGTGGCAGGGCAAGCTAAGCTACGACGGGAGCCTTAAATGCATTAATTTTATTCATTTTTAAGTACCAATTCAGGTGTCAAATAAATCATGAAAAAACAGCTAAAACCCCAGATATTTACCTTTTTCCCATTGACGTACCAACGCAATTTAGCTGCTGGTTTAGACGCAGCTGAAGTGCAATTGACATCGACCAAGTCACTGGGTCTATACTGAGAACGTCCTCCGCTAATGACTGGTCTATCTCGGGGTAAAACGACCACTTCCATGTGCCCACCGCCGCTTACCTAAAGAAGGCATAAAAAAGGCTCCAAGTTTTTCTTTTTGTTCGCCTTTTATGTTTATTAGGCGAGATAAAGCGAAACTATAGCTTACGGAAGAGAAGCTGGGCGCTTCGGCTGAGACTTCGCAGCGAAACAATCCGCTGCTAGAGAGGTAAACTTCTGATAAAAGAACCCGCTGAGCATCCGACATACTTCGCTATAGATAAAACAGAGAGACCAATGATGAAAGCCCTTACAATCTTTCTTGGTTGGACTCCGCATTAACGAAGCAACCCTGAGCCACATTTTACACATGCTGACTGTTGCAAGTTTGAAAACCTTGGGCTTCTACTTTACACTCGACACCGCCAGATTCCCAAACTAAGTCAAAGTTCCCTTGAAAAAAGTTGAGAGCGAGCGCGAAAGTGTCCCCCAAGTTTTAACCCAGCGTCTGTCAGCTTTACCCGCTTACCGACCGTTTAAACCATACAGGCCGGGTTTGAAACTTTGTCAAACTTATAAAGGGAACAATATTTCACATCTTTCTATATATCTGTCCATCTATCATTCAAAAGCATGTTCCATTGGCTGCACCGGTGCAATATTTTTGGCACTCAGTGTGTCAAACATGCAAACAGTAAGTTTTTTTTAAAAAAAAAACGACCCCAACAAACCGCACTGTGCTAATGGCCGTCGTAGTACTGCGCTACGAAATAGCATTACGGCTATTCGCAGCACTGTTTCCAGACGCGCAGTTGCGGGCCATTAGGACAGTACGGTTTGTTGGGGTCGATTTAAAAAAAAAAAACTTACCGTAAACACACGGCAGTACCAAAGATATTGCACCAGTGCAGCCAGTGGAACCCGCTATAAGGGAAATAAAATTCATTCTTGTGTCACTGAGCTCGTGCTTTTCGTACTTGCATAGTAATAGCGAATTCCATTGGGAACCTGGTGCAACAGTTTTTGGCACTGAGTGCCACAAATTCACTGTTGCAAACCCCAATTTTGCGGCACAACACACAAGTTTGTGGCATTCAGTGCAAAAAGTGCTGCACCAGGGTTCCCAATGGAAAACGCTATTACTATGCAAGTACGAAAAGCACGAGCTCAGTGACGCAATAATGAATTTCTTTTTCTATACTTTCCGTTTAAGCGAGGCTTTCATTGTGGCGTTGCGTCACTGTGCTTGTGTAGTGAGTATGGTACTTATGTGTAGTAGTAAGTACTTATATCACATTTTCTTTAGTAAGAAACTTACGTTAACGAATATTCCTTCAACATTGTAAGTCAAGGGCTCAGGCGAATCCCGGGGAACGTATCGGAAGAATTCTTCATTATCTTTATACCATTTAACGGAATACAAGCGATCCCCTTCCATATCCACATCACACAATAAAGCAGCACTCTCTCCGGCTTGGATGACGCTGGGAACGGACACTTGAAGCAGACGGATGCTTTGACATCCTAAGACAAAAGAAAAGAAATGTTCCACATACATAACAATGTGAGGAATTACGGCTGTGATGCCCGTCCAGTACTGTTTGACGAAGAAAAACAAACTATATCTTCAGAATAAGACCCCAACTTCGTGGAAATGGAATCCACTTACTTAAAACGTTTTAAAGTACCGGCAAGAATGTTTGCGTAAACGTAAACCATTTGAACACGAGTGCTTTAAGCCATGATTGGCCCATACTATATCCCCCGAGTCCTCGTCTCTTCTATTCTCTCCTTATTAAATTTTTCTTCTTTCTTCTATTCTATTCTTTCTAATATTTATTTAGTTTTATTATTCTGGTTCCTTTTTTGAGCAATCCTTTTGTGTTGCAGCGCAAAGGGAACACATCTGCAAGAGGAAAGGCTTCACTGAATGTCCAAGGTAATAAATAGAACCCAGCAACAACGTATTGTACGCATTTCTGCCGTGCCAAACTCCACCTTATAACGCTCTATGAAACTTCCCAGGCAGTACATATGTATATATGCAGAACATCAACTTCTTGAGGCGCTGGAATATATATGTGTAAAAGCCTCACCCAGGTACTTGCATACTGGGGGGCTTTTTCTCAAGCTACATGGTTTGCTCTGCACAATTAATGTGTAAACTTTTGCCCGCTTTTGCTGCGAAGACGTCGGGTAGCAGCAGCAATCAGTCTAGTGTAAGCTAATGTAACAAAATAATAACTTTGTTTTTTTCTTTTCTTTTTGTCTAAGCATTTTTTGTCCAAGTAATAGAACAGAACTCGGAAGAATAACAGAACCAAAAAAGGACGCAATAGTTGAAGTCACGCACACATTTGCCGCCGTTTGACTGCAAAGCATTAAACAAGGGATGAACAGCCGTTCCAATGACCGGGAAATTAGTAGGTTGGTGGCACATTTCAAGGTCTGGTAATAAAAAACGGGACTAAAAACGGGCCACGGTTCTCCTAAAAAATAAAGAAAGGCTCGCTTTCAAACTTTCAGGAGTATAGTTCCCAAACACGAGATGCGTGTTTTTGTTGTTGTTGTCTTATTTTCTCTCGTAAGTTTTTTGTCCCTTATCGTAAGTGCCAAAATCCTATTCGGCAGAGCTGGAAAAGCGATGAAGACCTTGTGTGTAATCACATTTTGTCACGCATTATCGGGGGCAGGGGCGTCGCGAGGGGGTTTCCATTGGGAGGGGGGGGGGGTGGAGACCTTTAGTTTTACTTAGTTTTACCGACTGTATGATACAGTCTGTAAAATCAACTATCAACTATGGGGGGGTGTACCCCCCAACCCCCCCCTCGCGACGCACCTGATCGGGGGCAAATCAAATAAAGTTTTATTTGTTCTGCAGAGGCAGCCAAGTGCCAATAAGAATAAAAATGAAAAACAGCCAATGTAACAAGCTAAAGTATAGAGAAATAGAACATAAATAAAACAAAACAGTCACTTAATTTAAAATAAAAAAAAAGTGAACTGCATCAAAGTTTGGAACTTTGAAAAAGAAGTTGACCGTGACGCACGTTGTACCTTTCGGGAGGTAAGGTATTTGAACGCTGTAAAAAGCCCGGAGTAAAACTGGAGAGCAATTAAAGGTTTACTGGTGCAATGGTCGCCGGGTTCAATGCGTACCAGTCACGAGGCCGCATCAAAGCCAGATTACAAGTGCCAGCAAACTTATTTTCCTTTCCTGCGCTTGGGCAGCCATCAAGATGACGAGACCTGCATATACAACCACGAGCTTCCCCTAACGTTATTGCTATACCCACCCTTTAGTGAAAAAGGGGTTCCCATTTAGGAGCTCCCGTTAAAATTCCTATACTGGCATAAACTAGTGGCCTCTTGGAAGCCTAAACCTGGAGGTAACCGTTGTAACCTGAACGCAAAAAATCTAGCTTACTTTTTGAACAGGTAAAGAATTTACCTCCCCCTTTTGAAGGCAATACATAACGACGTTCCATACGCATGATGTAACCGACGTTAAAAATGGAAAACTGACTATAGAATATGCCGTGAACTTGAATAGGCGTGGGTATAGCATATAATACTTGAGCATATAAAAGGGAGGTGCCATTATTGAAAATGCGGTGTGTATATGTACTATTCACAAACTGGTACCAATTTATTTGGAAATGGGCATATTACACGAAGGATGTTATGCTTTACCTCGCCTGAATGAACCCGAAACTGTTCCAAGATTAAGTACCAAGAAGTTGGTTAACTTGTACAGTACACTATGAGGAGACTCGGGTCAAAAGTAACATCTCGCGCTTGTTTAGTTTTCACTTGTAGCACAAACTTAACTATAATCTGAATATGGAACCAATAGATGCAGGCGTATCTCTGCTCTCTATTACGCCACTGTACGCTCCATAAAAACGTAAAATAAGATCAAACTAGCCTTCAAACCAGGAGGTCCTCCTTTGTTACAAGCGTAGAACCCGTTGAGTCAAAAGTAACATCGTTTTTAACGTTTCCCCATAAGAAACTTTGCCGATCAAATTTTTAATGATACACACACAGATTGTAATGAAAATGTACAGTTACAGTCTTCACATTTACTAGAGCATTTTAGCACCATTTCTATCAAGAAGTTGTCTATTCTACGAAAAAAACTAAGTAAAAACAGAAAAATGTAACGTTGTACGGGTGTTGGCACTCGGTTTCCTTACGTCCGGCATTTTGAACTTTAAAACAAACCACGTCACGCAACGTTGCCGTTTTTCGCAATAAAGATCCCATGGTCGAGAAATCTGCTGTTACCAGTCGTTTAAACGGTGTCTTGGGGTTTTTAGATCTCATGTAAAATCACTGTAAGGCTATGGTGTCTGAATTTTTAGCATAGCATTCGGTGAGCTTAAAAAATATTTTTGTAAAAATTGTTGGGTATCTGTAGTTAACGTAAGAGCGAAAAAAGTACCACCCGTTTTTGTTAAGGAAGGTAGCGAAACCAGACTTTATTGAATATCTCGATCAATTCTGTCGTTTCACATGTAACTTTTTTTAGTGCTACTAGTGGTATGTGGCATAACAGTGATTTTTTACAGCCTCTAGAAACCGTTTGTTGAAGAGTTATGATATTTGTTATTTTCGCGTCGCCTCACTTTTGATCTGATTCTCCTCTACACCCTAAAAAGTGCTGACGCAATAGTTTTTAATGGATTCAGATTCACATTACATAGTCCCCTTTCATTATTATTAAGAACGTACCCGACAAAATCAATCACTACTTGTATACGTTAATGGCTAGTCCTTGATACACGCAATACGAAAAATAAATCAATAAGTTGCACTATATACCATTCCAATGACATACAGGTAATTCAGAGGCATGATGTTACAAGTTGAAAAAAAAACGTTCAAGTTGAAACGCTAGTGCACAATGATACAGTTAGGAACTTCTACAAAGACAAAATGAATTCCTTTTAACGAATTTCTGCTAAATGGTATACCAAGGTTTCTTTGGTTACGAACGAGCTAAGTTAAGTTTTCCTTCTTTGGTCCTTTTCTTTCCTTTTCTTACGTTAAACCTCGGAAGCATTGGATAATAAGATAATACCGACACCCAAGCTAGAAGTCTCCTGGAGAATTTTTGGAAATTCAATTTTGTTGTTGCTTCGTTAGATCGAGTTTAAATTTGGCGTGTATACGATTTTCACTATTGACGCTTTGCTTTTAAATTGTCAATTATTTCATTGTTGACGTCACAGTAGCCATTCTATAAGCTTACGAGTCAGAGTGAGGCGTTAGAAAGCGTCAACAGTGAAATCCGCTCTTACCGCGGTTGTAGCAGTGCATTGGCGGTCAGCGGAAGAGACACGTGGTGCGGCGTACTTGGGAACGACAAAAATGAATTAGAATATAAATAGAGAACTGGCAGGCAATTTTACTACTGCCATTTGCCCCGTTAAAAAATATTAAATATTAGCCGCGTTCGTTTTGCATCTTCGACTTAAACTTCGACTAGCCAGACTTCCTGACTTACGCTTATGAGCGTTCGCTTTAGCCTAAACTAGGAAAGTTTACAGAAGTCGACATGGAAATTCTTGAGTCCAAAACGAACGCTTACAAGAACAAAACGTTCTCCGGATTTAGTTACATACATACGTAATGTATCCCGGGGTCAAAAATGACACTAGCGTGTCACTGGCCAACAATGAATTTTTCTTTTTTCAGCTAGTGGAGTGAAAGAAAGTTTTAACGACTCTCATCAATGAAAATTGATGAGAATCGTTAACCTAACCTAGCCTACTGCATTTCCAATCCAACTATCAATTTTTAATTCGTGTGACACCCATTTGTCACTCGCTTTCCGAGAACGTTTTGAAACAATAATACACACGAGTGTAATTTTTATCTCCGAGTTCCGAAACTGGAGAACCTGTTGTATAAGAATAAGTTTACAATTGCTCCACCTTTGGGGCGGTGCTTGCTCAAAATAAATAAAAGCAGTGTCCAAATTGTTCGATATCGACAAAGGAAATAAATAAATAAGGGGCGTGGTTAAGTTTAAGTCTGGGCACAAGAGACTTGCCTGACTTGAGACCAAAACTAAAAGTCGACTTTCAAAGTCTAAGTCGACTAGCTAAAGAAAACGCATATAAGCCCAAAGTCTATGGAAATCTGCCTATCTCGAACGCTTATAAGCGCAAAATCTTGGGTAGACTTTTAAGTCGTCGTAAACTTTGGTCAAAATGAACGCGGCTATTGTACAGCACATGTTTCCGTATACCTTAGCTTGTCACACCCAAGCTACCGTAAGGTGGTGCGCAGTGCTTTGCATGGATGTATATGAACGCGCATGGCTTCTGCGCATTTAACAACCGCAAACAAGAAAACTTTATAACCACATGGACAATTTATTTGATTTTTTCCTTAAAAATAGCCTAAAACTACAATAAAGTACTATACTGTCCAAACCCGCAAGTTTTATTTATCGTAGGTTAAAAATGAATTTACATTTTTAAATGAGTGAAGGCCATAATGTAAAGAAGTTTTTTTGTTTTTTTTAATTTCGCGTACTGCTTACGCAAGTGAGCTTTTACTTTCCTGGTATTGAAAGCTAAGCAAGGGAGCTTTACAATTAGGAAGTTGCCAGGAAACACATGAATTAATTGTAAACTAAATTAACGACTTGTGCGATTTTAGCGTCCGAAAGATGTGGTAATACACGCGGCCATCCATACATTACTTTGGGAAAGGGACGCGAGAGAAAGCTAAAATGGTATAAGCTAATCGGTAAATATAGAAGCTTGAGAGAAAAGACAATGAAAGCTTTCTATTCCAGATTAATCTTTCATCGTGCTCTTTTCAATCCCATGAATAAACTATGGTGCTACTAACAGCCAATCAATATATTGTATATACGTTTCGCTAGTCGTTACTCCTTTGATCCGAAAAATTGCTACATAATAGTAAAGGCAAGAAAAGCTGTTATTCGGCTGTTAAAAAAAGAGAAAAAAAGAAATGTGGGGACGAAAACGAATAAAAGGAAAGAGAATAATTTCACAAAAGAGCAAGTTCCTTGGGGACTTTTTGTTCGTTAAATTCTTATCTTTTAGAGCGGTGTAACTGAGACTGGAAATTTCTCTCAATAAAATTACAGAGGCGTGCTGGATTGTCAATCAAATGTGTCTCTCTGTAGTCGAAAAAAATCTCCCCAGATACCAGATAGTCACTTTTTCCTTCGTCTTTTTTGTACTCCCACTTTACCGTTTCCCTTAACACGTCAACTGTGCCAGCCTTCACTACTAAAACACAAACTTTTAGGGTGATAGTTGCCCATATTTCAAACTTGCTGCCCTTAGAGCGATCTTCACTCTTAGTCGATACTGCTCAACTCAATCCACCTCAACTTTTTTTTCGCCAATTCGCCAAAGCTGGAAAACTTGAAATATACTGATCCAACTTTGAAGGGCACCAAAGAAATCCACGAAATAAAAAAAAAAGTGATGGCTCTAAAACCATTACTTGGGGTCCGTTATGGATTCTGCAGCAGTTCAGTCATATCCATCTATCGTTTGACAGATCAATTTTTGGGCCACTCACACCCCATCTCGCTCGCCGAGTCTCACGAGTATTCCGTAAGTTGGTTGCCACTCCGGTTGCTCCAGTAACTGCAAGGAAGTCTATTCTGTACCGGAGCGTACCCGAGCAGTCTAGAAGGACGGACTCTAGGGACCGCCGAAGAACGGACTCAAGTGAAGACGTCAGTAAAATGATGTCAGGCATATCGCGAAACGTGAATTTTCTTTGCTTTTTCTTTACCGTGGAAGTCATTTCTTCCCCCAAGGAATCAGCGGTACGAAGTCACAAAAACAATTATGATTTTTGTACCCAAGTATGTGTGCTACTGTCGCAAACCTAGACTCGTCTGTCGGTCCCATGTTGTCCATGTCTTTGTCTGTGTGTGACTCTTGTGTTTGCATCCAAGTGGCTGAGCCGAGCCCATTTGGTGGCCTAATCTGCTCTGAGTAGGGAATCAAGACGTCCGGGGACCCAAGGAGCCTGACATTGGCGGAGGCGGGTCGGGAGCCCAAACAGGGGCAAAAGAAGAAGGAAGGGCTATCACTCCCGTCCTGACACCACGATTTAACGGCCTCTTGCTTCCCTCTTTCCAAAACGATCTTCTCCTCCGCTCCCGTGACTCTTCTTCTTCGCTGTTACTCTTACCCGGGGTAACGAATCTCTTTTTACTGCGGAGTCGGGACTTGGCCGTCTTTGGCTACTTGCTGGAGCTGATACCCTTGCGAAAATAGGGACGAGAGGAGAAGGGGTAGTTCCAGCCCTCTTTTATTCACCAACGATGCGGGACTCGAAGCATTCTCTTTTTCATGCTCCGTACATCTCTTATTGCCCACTGCTAAAGTCTTTAGTGTGGGCCTTAGGACTAGCTCATTCTCCTTCCGTGCCTTTTATTTTACATTGAGGGACAGACTTCTGAACATGACAGACAACTGACCGCTTCTGAGAGTACGACAAAGCGTGCCGTTAACTTTTTGGCGGGCTTTTTTCCGCCATCTTTTCCTGAATTTCTTTGTTGCGCTAAAGGCGCTCGTGTACCTTAGCTCGGTATAGGCGGTTAGCATGGGGAACTTCGGAACGACGAAACGTCCGAAATGTGGAACTTGCGACGACTTGCTTGGAACATTGTGCAGCTTACAGCCAACTGTGGTAACATGTTGCACTTTTCAGAAGCAAAACAAGTTAGCTTTGTTTTTTTGTTTACTTTCTTATACAAGGCTTTCGCGAAACAATAACACACATCAGTGCCGTCTGTGACTTGTTTCGCATGAATAAACTTAGGTGTCCGGGAGCCTTAAGGTCTGTTTTCGGCAGCTCAAAGTAGGAAACTCGTCCTTACTGTAGTTTGGTGTTGCTAAGGTCTAGTTTTCAATAGCTGAAGCAGAAGAAAGTCACCCTAATCGCGGTTTGATGTTATTAAGGCCTACTTTTCGGCAGCTAAACATAGGAAACTCGTCTCTATTATAGTTTGGTGTTACTAAGGGCTAGTTTTCAGCACTGGAAGATTCGGAAATGGCCTTTATCGTCTTAAGGCTCCTGTGTACTTTAGCTCGGTATAGGCGGTTAGCATGGGGAATTTCGGAACAATGCAAACGTTCGAAATCTTGCATTTTAGACGACTTGATTTCGAACATTGTGCTGGTTACAGCAAACTGTGGTGACAAATTGTACTTTCCGGAAGCAAAACAAGCATAGACACTTTCACAGGTTGTCGGGTTTAAAAACTTGGAGATAAAAAGGACGCAAAAATGTGTCACATTGTTGCAAAAACGTTCGCGGAAAAATAATGACAACATGGTGTCATTCGAGTTGAAAATCGGTAGTTGGATAGGAAATGCAGTAGGTTAGCTTTGCTTAGGTTAGGTACAAAACTGGTATAAAGCTTATATAAAGTTATATAAAACTTGTATAAAGGTAATCAAAAGTTATATACAACTTGTATAAAGCTAATCAAAAGTTATATAAAACTTTATATAACCCAATCTAAATTGTATGCTCTATTTTCAGAGGTTCTCGATGGTTATGAGAGTATGCGAGTATGGTTCTCTTGTGGCTATAGAGCTTTTGCCAAATTACGCCTCTCGCGGCAAGAGTTGTCGAAATCCGCCATTTTGAGTACATTTAAGTTAAGGTAAACAAACAACAACAAACTGTTTTCCGTGAACATTGGTTTTGCTTTGTGTCTTTTTGTTTGTTTACCTGAGCTACTTGTCAAATTTACTCAAAATGGCGGGTTTCGCCAACTCTTGCCGCGAGAGGCGTAATTTGGCAAAAGCTCTATATTGTTCTTTTTAAACGCAGTAAAACAAATCGCTAAATAAACCATACGCTGTCCATTTCATTACGTCACAAAAACGGGTGACCTGGTCGTGCCGGATTTTTTCTTTCTTTAATAACTTAATTACGATTTCCCCCAGGATGACACGCAGCGTATAATTGCAAACTTATTTGTTTCTGTTTTTAAGAAAACTGATCTGTAAGTGAGGTACTCTCCTTTGGAAGAAAGGAATAAGAAGCCCTTAGTCCTTGTTAAATCTTGGAAACGCGTCAGGAACTTGTTGCTATACTTCCATGTTCGACACTGGAGACATCGACGCAATGACCTGTGAATTAGCATGTTCAAGTCTAAAAAGGCACTCATTAAAAACTTTTCTCCTTGAAAAAAGAAATGAAATGAGAACGGAAAGACATTGCATAGACAGCACTTGATAACATGTAACCGGCAGACTCCTGTATATGCACTTTATGCCTGAGCACATTAGCATCTTTCGTTGATGCACGCTGCTGCAACCTTTTGCATTTCCGCTCAGAATATCTCGCCCTCGGAGAAGCAAAAGGATATGGAACGATAGAAAGTCTTCCTTGATGGGGGAAATGGTGTCTTACCTTTCATAGCCCATTAAGAAAGACAGAGAAAATCGTGCCAGTGTTGCTTGCTCCCTGGGAAGCGCAAGAAAGAAACAAGGGGGGAAAAGGTTGCAGGACTTCCCAGTCTTAAAAAGCCTATATGATAAAAAACCGTCCGAGTTAATGAGCACATCTGAGCCCTCTATGCTTTCAATTAAATAAAAAAGCTGTATTTTCCCGCGTTTTTCCTTGCGTCTGCATCACTCGCCTAAAAGAAATTACCCCCTATTCCTTCTCCTTAGGATGTCCTTTTTCCATGTTAGCAACATTTCCAAGCATGGCAAACGGGTGTGAAAGGAAAACGTTATCAGCCCAAGCAGGAAGAAGACGTTTGCACAATGTCGTCAACGTCCCAAAAACTAAGGAGAACGCCTATTAACCCCGGGGGTTATATTCGGGAATGAAAGCACCCAAGATAAGTATCTTATTAAACCTTTGCTCTCTCTTTTGCATTACCGGAAAAACGCATGCATGGAATCGAAGCTTCTGCTCCATCGCTGGCTCCATCTCCCGCCACCCCGGCTTAAGGAGAAAAATCCCTTCGCCAAATTCTTTCTTCCCCTCCTTGTTCTCGCCCAACATTTTAACGTCATAAACCATTGCAAGATAAAAGTGTGGCTTCAATTTCTCTTTTCTTACAAAGGGTCCTAGTTTCTATGTGTTTTTGTAAAGCTAAACTTGGAAAGAAGGGGGCAAGTCCTAGTTGGTAGCCCTGAAGGGGGTATAGTTGGTAGTCATGTAAAAAGAGGATTGATTCGACTGCACCTCGTAATGTGTCCCTCAAAGATAGTTAAGCAAAGCAAGCCCAATATGCAAAATGCGTAAAGCGAATAAGCTCCGGAGAAGGAAGGTGTTGGCGCGCGGGGTGGGGAAAGGGATTGACACTGTAAATTGGAATGCGTGTTGCAATTAACGAGACGTCACTAGGCAAATCCTCCTTTGTTTCAAACGGCTCGACCATGTCAAAGGAGCCACAAGAGCGACTTTAATTACAAAATCCCACAGCTTTGTCCTGCCTTTTGTTGCCAAGCCTGTCGCTTCTGACAACTTTGTTCCCCTTTGCCTGCCCCAGATACAACGTTATATCACAGACGTCGTAAATAAATTTTACTCTATCCCCCCCAACCCGCGCCAGCTCGTCATTGCTCCTAATCTCATCCCATTCTAATACTTACTGCCTTATACTGCATAAATACATGTTATATGCCCCAAATCTAGAGGGAAAAGATAAATACCAATACAAGTATTGAAAGAATAAATAATACCCATAGAAGAGCCTACAAATTTTCGTAAAAAGAGGAACCATTTGTTTCTTCCTTATGAGAAGCAATAAAAAATAATAGAAATTATACAGGACAGAACAAATGGATTGTCAGCCACCCAAAGGTTACTATACCTGTCCAGGTAAGCAGGGCCCATGTCAGCAACATAAAGCGCGCCATTCTGCAGCTAGCTGGTACCTGCGATAGCTATCTCTCCCAAACACTCAAATCTGGAAATGTCTTTTCTTTATCGTCTAGTGATTCTTTTACACCTTCAAACCATGTCCTTCACCAAAC
Organism: Lepidurus arcticus; assembly: GCA_003724045.1. Classification (NCBI taxonomy): domain Eukaryota; kingdom Metazoa; phylum Arthropoda; class Branchiopoda; order Notostraca; family Triopsidae; genus Lepidurus; species Lepidurus arcticus. Next base: position 21,096 of record RJJA01000438.1, on the reverse strand, counting down.
AAAAACTGCCTGAACTGCTTCAATTGGTTGCAAGTCGCTGTCAATTCATTTTTTTCTCTGCGATCAACTTTGCGTATGCGTAAATTCACTCAACGCGACTGCGATTCCGTTCGAGAAGGACCCACACGCTACTACAGACCAGAAAAGTATGCATTGTCTGCAGTGTGTGATATCAAAACCACACTTTTTCAGGACGTTCTGAAAATCGTTTTAATTTTTAAGAAGTACGGGTTTAGTAACGTCTTTCGATGATCAGAAAAAAGCACAACACAGAATACGAGAATTGAATTATCTCAGTATCCTTAGGGACTGGCACACAACGGCGTCACGCACGACCCACCTCTTCGCTCGCTTTTTCTTCCTGGCCCGTACCCGGTACCCCTAAGATGAGCGCTGCTGGCTGATCCAGGTTGCGGCGGCGGAAGAATAACTGGCGGTACAGACACTGACCAACTGTTCAATTTGGCTTGTACTTGCTGCTGTCAATGGTTATGCTGCGAACTGAAAGCCGGCCAGAAATCTAGGACACTGGTATCATGCAAAACACCCACGGGAACTTGGGGAGACGCTTGCCGCCCTACAATTGCGGACGATACCATGTGCTCGACTGGGGCAGTAAAGGTCTTTTTCGTCAGAAGACATTTCAGCGCCGTACCAACTACGGACCTGGGCTGGCTTAACTGGCGCAAGCGCTTCAACTACGCACGAAACAATAAGACCGCCGTTAGACATAAGACACGCACAACGGAAGAAGCCCTCCCTTCTTGTGGTGCGGTTGCCACCGTAGATAAATAGCACACAATCGACTGTTATTTCTGTGCCTCTCCAATGTCCCGTGTCAGAGAATGCTGCGTGCCATCAACCACTCAACAACTAGACCCAAAGTATGTCACACGTTCAAATGCACTACCTCGTGGAATCAATCCTTAAACTTTCACTTCAACGTTCACTTCACTACTTAATCCTAGGATTCCTACGACCTTTCATCTTCTAGGATCCCTGATCATCTAAGAATCATCCTAGGATGCTACGATCGTTCATCCTCATAGGATCTTCATCCTAGGATCCTCCGATCAAGCCTCCGATCATCCCAGGATCATCCTAAAGTTTTGACGTTCCAAGTTTTGACTGCCTTTCAGCTTAACTTTTTTCTCTCATGACAAGGTTTGCTATATAGGCTTAGGTAACTTTACGCCACATTCAAAGGTTTTTGATCGGCGCAGCATTTTTTTATTTTGTTGCTTACCGAAAAGGACGCGGAACAAAAAAGGATAGATAGAAAGTCTTATCTTCGAACGAAAGATGTTTTCGAGCTACTTCGGCCCCTTCCGCCATGAGGCTTTGAAGGAATAAGAAAAGCAAGAGTAGAAGGCTCTTGTATAGCTTTCGCACTGTATAGGTTGTGCTCGGTTTTCTCCCTCCATCACACGCGGAACGAGAGTCCCCGGAGACTTCGCTTGCTGTCCACGACGGAGATGAGACCGATTTTTCCTTTTGTATCACAAGGCTGGTACTCTCCCACCCAACATAAACTAAGCCGCCCCCCCTCTCTTGGTAAGGATTGCTATAGAGTCTTGGGTATACCGATCTATCAAGTCTATTTAAGAAAGATTCACGATAGCCTTTCACTACCCCTTTTGTTACCCTCCCTTTGCCTTTGCTTATCCTTCTCCTGTACGCTATTTTAATACTCTTTTTCCATTCAGAAAACCGAAATCCAAACTTACGACTCCCTTTACAGTCCAACCCGCTTTTAAAGTGCACGAAATACCATTTGACTTCTACCTTATGCGATTTACCTGATCGCACAACCAACCTTCGCTGCGCTAACCCGTCCAAACATAAACACCGGCTGCAAAGGGCAATGCGACACAAGGACCACGGTTCCACAATCTTTTACGGAACCCGTGGCATTTCGATTTGAAAAGTCGCTGTTCATTAGTTCGAGATTAAAAGGTGCTTAAGACGTATTAAACACTACGACACAAAAGACGACGGACCCCGACAGAAGGACGACGGTTCATCCAATCTTTTAAGGAACCAATAGCATTCGAGTTCAACAAGTCTCTGCTCATAAGTTCGAGATTAAAAAGTGCTTAAGCCGTATTAAACACTACGACTCAAGGACGACGGACCCCGACAGAAGGACGACAGTTCCATAATCTTTAAAGAACCAATATCATTTCGAGTTCAAAAAGTCTCTGCTCATTGGTTCGAGATTAAAACGTGCTTAAGTCGTATTAAACATTAGAACATAAGGACGACGAACCCCGACTTAAGGATGACGGACCCCAACAGAAGGACGACAATAATCCTTGCACAACGGACACGGCGTTTGGGTGGACATTAGCGGATGGACTTTCTCCGGGTAAGACCAACGACTGATGACGAAAATACGGAACAGCGAGATCAACCGCTACCACGACGTCCTTATGTTGGGGTTCGTAGTCCTTGTGTCTGCGTCCCCTGCAAAGGACACAACAGTCGATAGAATGGTGTTTCTTGTATATTTTTTAAGAGTGAGAATGTTGGTTCCATAAGGTTCCTCGTTTAGATAAATGCTTTGCGTCGGGATGAATGAGACTATTTTATCTTGGTCGGCTCTGCGTGACCAGTAACAAATGGAATAAAAAGAACCCCGGAGCGCGTGGAAAAAGTACGGCAGAAAGTCACATCTAAGCCGCACAAAAGAAAAAGCCATGCGTCCTAGCGTGTGATGCATGAACATATCTGTTTGCATCAGCGACCATGTTCTTCTCAAAACACGGCATCGGCGTGGTCTGGCGAGCTAAAGTCTGCATCACCTGTCAACCTCTCGCGGATTTCCTGGTAATTTATCACTTCAAAACAGAATTATAATTCGGGTTTCGTACAATTTTTCTTCTCTCTCTGTCGCCTTCTCGGTACTTCTGAGGCAAGTCTCTTTCGCAACAACTATGGCTATAAGGTTGACAAACGAATCGACTTTCTGAAGCAACTCCTAACTGCTCCGCAAAGCTCCTTCTAGACGCTGCTCACTTTGTTACTGTCGAGAAAGAAACAGGTTAGTTAAGAGACTTCATTTCCGTCGAGGCCTTTATGACTTCCAGGTCCAAAAGATGAAGAACGAGGGGCCGTTATCTTCTCATTATCCGCTGTGTCTTAAAAAAGACCTTACTAGACTGTCTTAAAGACAAGACATCTCGGTAACACGCACGTTATACTTTGTAGTGTTATACGATTGCCTCAGGAGCAGCCGCAAGGAAGATGCTGTGGTGAATATCTTCCCGCTCGGCGATTCGGAAAACAAAAACCCAGGCGTCTAAATGTTCCCTATGGAGTTGTTCCCTTTTCCCCATATATCTATCTTACGTCTGTGGGGAAAGAAATTTCGGTCCTCTGCGAAAAAAAACATCGGGCTGGACTATGCGCGAGAGTACTGGCAGATTGAGCAGCCTGACAGTACTTAAAACTGTAAAGCTTTTGCGACGTTAATTCCAAAAAGCTGAAGATAATCAAATTGGGAGTTACGACATATATCCATAATCCAGCTCTAACATTCCTTAACAGCTTTAACATTTTTTTGTTCAGCTTTAACATTGGCGGGAATACATTCGCTAAGAGAACACACCTCAATCGCATGTGGCCAGGCTATCAATGCTGCATAAACCTATCCTCCCATTGAACTAAAAACAGCGACCTTACGGGAACGTATAATTCCTCAAGGATGTGCGCCACGGAAGGCAAAACAACATATCGAAATGCACTGAAGGGGCGTAGGCTCTGAAACTCCTCCGGCTTTAGCAATAGATGACGAATCTGCATTCCACGCAAGTATCCTGTATCCACCGCACATTCATACACATTTACACCCGTAAACAGGACAGAAAGTCTATTCCATCGACCCCCCGAACTCCTGTAGCTTTCTACACTTGCCTGAAGCATCCATGTAGAGGAAAAGGGAAATGTACGGTACCAGCGTCAATTTTAGCCTCCCATGCAGCCGGTAGTCTTCATTCATCTTGGGTCATTAAGGGAGTCAGGAATACCAGAAGGGAAAGGCTTGACAGGAAAGACTGGACTCCTACCAGGTCTTCGGAATCTTACAAAACTTAAGCTGGCTAAATGAGGACCGATGCACTGACACAAGAGTCACAAGACGGATGGACAACTTGCTTCCTTTCAAGTGTTTATTCCCCCTTGTGGATTTATAATACGGCAGCTTTCAGGAATCAAAGGTGGGGTTCCCTCTCTGTCTCGCCCCGAAATGGAATCAAAAGTAGGAATTGTTGTTTCCCTGGTCATTGATTATGGGTGGGGACCCCCTCTTCTCTAATAGTTATGAATAAAAGCTTTTCTTGATTACGCCACTGCGTCCAAGTTCCCGTACGAATGTTTGGGATTCAGTCTTGGACCCCTGCGCCAGGAATTAATTTTTTAAGGGTTTTAAAAAATAAGAAGAAAGAATGCAGAAAAAGCGCTTCCAAGCAGAGGTTATTGGAAAGGAGGTTTTTGCCATAAAAGAGTATGTGCATAGGTTTTCCGCGGTCCCGGAATGAGAAGGAGCCGGCCCAAGTGGGTCATAAAGCGCCGTTCAGACTGTCAACTTGACCTCAGGTCTCATCGCCCTTTAGTCCTTCCCAATTGACCTCTCCTAACCTCCTGCAACCGACACGAGCGTTCAGTTTATGTGCCCACAATGTTTCCGTAAACTCCCATTAGAATCAAGTCAATGTGCTCCCCGCGAACGTCCCCCTTGTGCATTAAGCTTTCTTTCGGGCTCCCGCGGACGGGGAGAAAATTTTCAATTACTCCGCGACTTGGTGAAGTAGAAGCACCCATGCCAAAACCTTTCTTTCTTCTTCTTTTAGCTTCCCAGTGACCATCACTACCACTTAATGCTTCAATCTGTTGTGATTTGCCGCCAGCTTTAGACTGCCTTATACCACAAACAATCCTGTCGCGGTCCCCTGGCGGAACTTTTTGAAAAAAAAAAACAGTTTTTCTCTCGAAAAAGTCAAAGGGGCAGGTATTTATAGCACCCAAAGCTCAACGAAAACCTCGGAAATTGTTGGAATACGGAGAAAAATGAAGAGAGCCTTCCTTCTTTTCAGCTTTTATTTCATAATATAATAAAAGTGATGATAATGATAAAATGATTCAAACATCAAACCCCGATTCGGGCTGGTGCATGCCATCCTATTATTTGTGTAAACCAACACTTAAAGCTTGGTTTCGGGATCCGCAATTAAAGTCCCTTTATAGCATGCTCATTTGCAACCATAATTTCGTGACAACTAACTGCTTGTTGAGGCACGAGGACCCACCGCTGGGTGAACAGGAGTAAACCTATGTATACAGAAAAGCGAACTAAAGGTTGTCTTGCCCAACAAAAAGCTAGCAACGGAGCTAAATGCCTGGTTGTTTTGGCTATTAACGTTTCGCTTCTTGTTTTGCACGTTTCGTGGGAAATGGCTTGCCAACAAAAAGAAAGCAGTGTTCTCTTGGCGATCCGGTGAATTATATACACACACACTGCACAAAGGGACGCGAGAAGCAATAGGGCAGCCATAGGAACTTGGAAATGGCGAATGCTTTTTGTGCCGACTTGCTTCTGGGCCAAAAAGGAGTTTGGGTTGCATGCGAGGGCAATTACACGCCAACCACGCTTGTAGCGAGCTCTCATGTCATCAATCCAAGGTAATCAGTAGCGAAGCACAAGGTATAGCGAACTTGTGCGCTCAGGCCATGGGAGGAAACATGGAGGGTGATGGGAGGATCTCGCTTTGCGTTTCGAGTTAGTGTTATCCCTTTCCACACGGACACGCTAAGATCAAAAGATACACGCCTTGTTGTGTCAACCCCCTTCTTCTTCACAGTCAGAACAAGCCCCCCCCCCCCTTGTAGTGCCATGCACAAAGCCATATAGTCACAAAGTTATACCCTTCACCTTCTTATTACGACTGGCAGAAATGTATAGCTTATGGGGAAATATTGGGCCGAACATGGAAAGGTAAACCGTATCTCCGTCTCCAAAGCATCCTTCCAGGCATTGTCGCCGCATTATTCGAACCTGAACATGTAACCTAAGTTTACCTTAACCGAACCTAAGGCTGAGTGCAGCTGATAATTTTATTTACTTAATTAATAAACGTTAATAAGCATTACGAACGCTGAAGCATTCTTGCCTACGAAGTGCACGAAATTGTTGAAATAGCCTACTTGACAGTAATGTAAGGTGATTCAATACAGAGGGCGTGGCTGTTTTGCTTTTTGGTACTATTGCCTTCACTTCATTTGAAAAAGGCACATTTATTGATAAAGAGCAAGGTTGCGAATTTGGAACTGTCCTGCCGTAGACATGTTTTTATTGTATTTTTTAAAAAGCCAAGTTTCATCAGATTGAGCACTTGGCTACGAAGTAATCCTGCTTGCGGTTTTACGCGCAGAATCAATGCGAGCTCACATACACCACGTGCAAAGCGCTGCGCGCCTCCTCGCGGTAAGCTAAGCTATGCGGGAGTAACCCTAAGGGCCGATTCTGAGCGCATAAGAGCATAACAGCTGCACAAGGAAGGGGAAGGTGAACAGTGGAATTTCAGGGGTTTCAGCTAACTTCCATAGCTTCATCGACAGAAAGGGGTTGGACTAGAGAAGGGGAATATGGTCTTCGTAATTAGTTTGGCTCCGCCTGTGGCTCACAAATGACAACAGGTATAGGCCCACGGAGGCATAGTATGATCATAAGCATAAGGCCTTATGCGCTCAGTGGGAATCGGCCCTAAGCTTACCTAGCCTTTACCTAAAAGGTAAACCGCTGGTCTGGGCAACGCGACACAAGGACTACGGTATACCCGACAGTAGGACGACGGTTCCATAATCTTTCAAGGGACCAATATCATTTCGAGTTCGCAAAGTATCTGCTCATGGCTAACTAAATTATGCTAATTGCTATGTATATGCTCATTGCTAGATTAAAAGGGGCTTAAACCCCATTAAAAGTTACGGCACAAGGACGACGGAACCCAACAGAAGGACGACGAAACACGACAGAAGGACGAAGAAGCTTATCTAGCCTTTTCCTAACCTAAAACCAACCTTGACCTAAGGTAAACCGCTAGTTGGGCAACGCGTCACAAGGGCGGCTCGACAAAAGGACTACGGTATACCCGACAGAAGGACGACGGCTCCATAATCTTTCAAGGGACTAGTATAGCGTTTCGAGTTCAAAAAGTCTGGGGTCACTGGTTAAGCGCCAACGAGATTAAAAGGGGCTCAAGCCGTACGAAAAATTACGCCACAAGGACGAAAGACCCCGACAGAAGGACGACGAAGGAGCCTACCTAGCTTTTTCCTAACCTATCCAACTTCTACCTGAGGTAACCGATGGTCCGAGCCCGGGAGCCCAGCTGAGCTCCGGAGGACGGATAGGGTGCTCAAATATTGGAAGGCTGTCATATAAAACACAAGTTTCGACAGTGATATGTAGTCAAGTTGCTCTTGCTGCCAAATGTCCAACCAACTCTATATTTTTAATATAAATAATTTAGTCACGTTCAGTTCATCGGCTCTTGATCACGGCCCAAAGAAGAGCTTTTGCCATTGCTACACTCCTCGCCAGACCCTCCAAAAATGAAAAGGGAGTCCCCATAAAAAAAGACTGGGTGTGAACTTCATCACGAAAACACATCCTTCATCTTGGTTCTAAAGGGGCTACTTTCCCTAGCCTTTTCGTAGACAGTATAGGATTGAAGAGTCTTAACTGTACACATACTTGATTTTGTGCTAACTCGAAAGCTTGCTCGAAAGCTAGCTCGGAAGTTTTAAAACAATAAGGCTAGAAGGCAAAATAAGGATTCAGAGCTTACTTTACCGGAATGATAAAAAATCATCAAGCAGAAGCTTTTCTCTTAGCCCGAAGAAAATTCCATACACGTTTTCCACGAGGTGCCAGTGTTCTCGTCGGTGTTTAGAAGCAAGCCGGGCGATTCAATGTCGAGGGAAATCAGAGATCCCAACGTGGCCTAGAATGAAAACGCTGACCATAAGCTTTTTGGTACACATAGCAAGCAGAAGTCTCCGGGTCTTCATCTGGCTTCACTTACTTTTACTTTTCGATAAGACACTACACCCCTTTTGTGTTTTTATCTTTCTTTGGTTCCGGCAGAGCAAGCAGAGAGACTCCTCCGACGGATTCCCTGGAGACGAACAATATCGTGCCCTTCTCCCTCTGTCTTGTAAAATTGACATTACATCACCTCATCGATCTCTAAACGATCTTGATCTCCCAGATATCCGTTTGTAAAAAGATATCTGAGTTTTTATACAAGAAAACATTATTTTCTTTTCTTTAAAGGCAGGTAAGATCACGTGCTCGGTAACATGGATTTCATGGGTTATTGACCACTACATAATCCCAAATCTACGATCCATTTTAAATATTAAGCAGATAGCCGTCTAACATCAATAATTACAAAGACGGAACCCTGAGCATGGTGTGATCTTCCAACTCGCTAGAAATTCCCAGCTCCATATCCAACAGCGCCCTAATCCTCCGTCTCCTCCCACTACAAGTGCAAAGTTGGTAATGCACCTAAAGTCCGGTACAACTCCCGATCTATGTTCGGTTCTTACATGTTCTTGCGAGATTCCAGCAACTCTGCTTTCTCTCGAATTCTCTCACCCTCCCCCATTTTACATGCTGGGTGCATGTAACTTTACACCAGACGAGTTGCGTTTTCATGTACGACATTAGCAACGCCTTTGAAGCACAGGCATGGCTAATGTCGTACATATACACCTTCCCAACCTTATAGATTGAGTGGAAACTCTGCTTTTACCCCAGTTGCAGATTTGGGGTAAATTTGGAACATCATGTGGGGCTAAATCTTGGTATTGCTTGCGTTATCTGTGTAAAACAGACAAGCAACGTTGTTACTACCAGACAGTTACCAAATACAAGGAAGGTTCCAAATAATTAAATTTTAAATACGAGACGGTGGAAATTTCAAGTAGTTTGAAAGGCCAAAATATAGCCAGAACACGAAAGTCTCAAAGAAAGGAGTGAAGTAAGAGATTCGTGTGTACTGTCCGAAACTACAGCAACAAACACAGAAGCCAGAGTTAGAACAGAACGGCAGAGGATTGCACTTGACCACGTAACCTTTCTTAAGTGGTGTTTCATGTTTTACTGCCACCCTGCAGGTCTTGAATACGACCATCGATTTCGCTGTGTACTGTTATAAAGAGTGAGATAACTGCGCGCCCTAGGGTTTTGGCAGCAATAACACCGGAATCAGATAGACAGATAGCGAACAGAGATAACCAGTCCGTTCATTCAAAAAGAAGGGGGGCTCTTCCCAAAACCCCATTAAAGCCAACGAATGCAAACTCAAAGGTAGCAGTTCGCACCAGTGAGCCGAAAGTCTTAAAGAGCAATAGCCACCAAAAAGCAACTTTAATAAAAGAGTAAAAACAATAAAGAGTAAAAATGATAGTTTCCCGTTCTGTGTGTCTTTTTGTTATACGATAAAATTAAAACTAGATAGTAAGAAAACAAGAAGTTTAACATTCAAACGGGGTATATTTTGCCATTCGCCAGCGCGGTCACGTGGTCCCCGTGACGTGAGCACCGGCGGCCAAGCTTCCTGGGCGCTCAGCTGACTTTGTGTTTGTGATGCAAGTCTGGCTGCGTACGAAGTGTAAACGTGATATCCAGCAAGTAAAATGCAAGGTAAAATGGCAGAAGGTTCGGTCGAGAGCGACTAATTTTATAGAAGCCGCATTGTAGAGAATGAAGGAACGGAATTTGACCAGTTGTTCGTCATTCCTGTTATTGAAAGTTGTGTTCAGGCCAAGGTTCAGGCCTACCAGTTTCATACCGGAGAACTGACAAGAAAAGTCTTCCATTTCAACTCCGGAAAATTGACAAGAGAAATCTTGCATGTTAGCTTTGGCCAAAGTCACTTCTTCACCGTTTTCCTGCCAATTAGCTTATTTAATTAGCGACTCCGAAAAAGCTAAGGCAGGCTCAGAGTCTTATAGCAGTGCTTATAGCAGCTGTTGGGACAGAACTAATTTCGTTTTGAAGCAACAATTCTTGTATAATCTAGAACTTGCATGTCACTATCATATTTGGTCTTGAAATGTAGGATTATATTTACGTTATAACGTTGTCTTTTCTCAATAGCGGAGGTTTGGAGATTTTTCTCAATAGCGGAGGTTTTCTCAATAGCGGAAAAATTTCTGCAAATGTGATTTACAACATTTAGCATTAAAAAACAAATGTAAAATTACAAAAAACTGAGATGAATTATGCTGCCAACAATGTTAAGAATTAACACTGTTAACAGTATTAAAAAAACAATTAAGAATGTTAAGTCAATCTCCCATTTCTGCCTCAGTGTTCACCTCTTAGTGATCTCTTACTGCAAATCACTGATACTTGCACCGTGAATACTTTCAAGGTCAAGATAACCATTTCTTTCAAACAAATCTTAAGACTCTTCGATTTTTTTTAAAAAAATATGGCTTTTTCTTGCATAAAGTTCGTGCATGCCAACAATTTTTTATTAAACCCAAATTTATACTATAAACTTTCCCGGGTTTGTAAAGACATGGCAATTGCTTACAATCAATTCTCAGCCATTTTTTTTACATACCCCTCTAGAATGGAAGTTTTGTACTACAATACATACATATTATAGTTCTTCTTTCCCTTTCTTCGTGCTTCCCCGCACCACTTGTTTTGACATGGTTTCTCCCTCTCAACAACGATGTTGACAGCAGTACAGTAATACTACCTAGTTAGAAATATTGTTTCGGAAAGAAAAATTTGGAACACTCAAACATGAGGAGAAAACTGACTGAAGTATTTGTGTCCGGGAGTATCACGTTCATTATTTTTGTACTAAATTTTTTACGGTGGCGGTCTTTTACTGATAAACATTCCAAAACGGAAGAACTTACTTTTACTTCCCTAAAAAAGAGCTTTAGTGAAAAAGAGCGTCAAACTAGGAGGTCAATCGTTAGACACCTGTCCGTAAATGAGGTCGTCAGTTAGAGCTATCGCCGGTAACTTCTCTGCTGTCGTTCGCGGGGGTTTGCATCTCGGTGACGGTCATCATGATCATAATAATTACGGCGATCAGGAGAGGAACGGTTGTGGCGGTCACGGGAGGGGCCACGATCGTTACGCAATATGTGGTCAGGATTATGGTTTCGCACGTGCTCGCGAAACGCGTCCGACGAGCCATTTCGTGAACGTGGCGGGGGTGAGCGGGACCTGCTCCGCGCTCGGTACGTCGAACGGGTAGGAAAGCGGTAGTCAACGTCACTGTTTTTTCTACTCTCATGTCGGTCAGTGCAAAAGACGTCGATGGGCTGCTGACCAGGATTCGCCTGAAAAGCGAGCGGTAAGGGTACGGGATACGCGCCCAGAAACGACGGCCGCGCCATCTGTGGTGGGAGGGGAACACCAGCGAAATAGGGATATAAACCGCTGCCGGGCGGGGGGATGTGATGCATAGGCAGGGGCAAATAAAAAGGGACGTTCGGACGGCTATGGTCTGTAAAAGGTTGAAAAGCACCTGACGCGTTTCTTATGACAGACACCCCACGTGGAACAAAGGTGGTTTGGGGATTGTTACTGTTGTTGAGATCACCACTCTGAATTCGCGCGTCTTCATGGCGAAACCTAATTTCAAGCATTCGACCGTACAGCTCCGAACCTTCTAGGACTTTGATAGCATAGGGAACGCTGACGTCATGCTTGTAAACAATAAAAGCAAAAGATTTGCGGTTGCCTTCGCGATCAGTAACAATCTTTGCTTGTTCAAGTGGTCCAGCCTATAAACACGGGGAAGAGAGGGAAAAAACTTAAGACAATGTTGTGCATTACCTTACTAACAGACTCAACTTCTAGATAACAGCCAAACAAGTCAACTTCATCCAAAAAGGCATTTTCGAAGGCGGGACAAAACCCAACTAGGTTTTCTTACTTGTAAAAACAACTCCCACAACAATTCCTCTGTCACTTTGGGATGGACGTTGCCACAATAAAGGGTTCTTTCCTTGTCACTCATTTTTTAGGTCGCACAACCCAGGATGACATAGATAACTCGAGATAATGCAAAACGCTTGATTTGTTTACTAACAAGCAGACCTGGAAGTGGGCATCTTAATTCAAAGGCGGGGCCGACGAGCGCGCGCTTTTTGAACACCGCGCCTTTCGTTCAATACGCATCAAGCAAGCCCGGTGGGAAACTGCTTCTCCGAGAACCCTTTGATTATGTCGAAACACAAAACGCCTCAAATGCATATTGCCCTCTAATTGGTTGATATTTTGCCGCTTTGCATTTTAGAAAAGAACGTTAGGGAAAGAAGGTTTAAGCGAAAGCTGGTGCGAAACTGAAGCGCAGCACATAAAACAGTGCGAGTAAAACTATTCAAGAAATTGGTCCCTAGAGAATTATGAAAATAATCTGCCCTAATTAAAACTGAGATGTCTCTCTCTTTCTCTACACTACATGATTGAACATGTTCTCCAGTTAAAAACCCCGGAGTTAAAAAATGACACTACTGTGTCATATTATTACAAAACGTTCTCCGGAAAGATGACAAGCGGTGTCATTCGAGTTTAAATATCTAAATATGGTACAGTAGTTGGATTCGAAATGAATTAAGTTAGCTTAGATTAGGTTAACGATTCTCATCAACTTTCATTGATGAAAATCGTTAAAACTTTTACTTTCTTCCTACCTTTAGCTGAAAAAACCAAAATTCGTTGTTCGAAGAATGACGCGGCAGTCATTTTGACAGTGGGATACATTACACCTGCTTGTCACTAAATCCTGAGAACATGTTATGATTTTCATGAGACATAAAATCAGTCGACCCCCTGCAACAATGCTGTATTAAATGTTTGAATCCGAGGAAAGACTTTCAACTTGCTTTAGTTTAACGCATGCGAAGTAGAGTTTTGCATCCAGACCAGAAAGACACAATGTAAGAAAACGATCTCGCCCCTTCCAAGTTCAAGTTTCCAACCTCGACTGACTTATTTGATTCTTTGACCACGAAAGCAAGAAATATTTGACACAATACAACAAGGATGTGGCTAAATGGCCAGTGCTATAATATTGCACAAAAATGGACTTTATTTTAAAGAGACAATGAGAAATAAACTTTGTTTAATCTTTTAACATCAACGAAACAGCATCTAAACGCGCATAATCTAGTTTACGTCGCAACGTTCCCAATTCCTAGTCTGGTTTCTTTCAATACAAACAAACCGATTCGAAGCTTAATCCCTGGGCTCATGAGGAGCAGGCAGTTTTTCCCAGGAAGGTTCCACGCCCCAGATTTCGCGAGCGTACTCGGCAATTGTTCGGTCACTCGAGAATTTGCCGGAAGATGCAATATTGTAAATAGCCATTTTGTTCCAGACATCGGCATTCTGTAGGTAAGGCGAAAACAATTAGCGAGTTTTTTTATTACACAAGGGGGGAGAGCCTTACTTTGTAGGCATCAGATACTCGCTCTTGTGCTTCAATGTACGCGTCAAAGTCAGCCAAGGAGAAGAAACGGTCATGGTACATCAGGTTGTTGTAAATGTCGCGGAATTCATCCGGATTGTTAGGACTAAAGACGGAGAAAGGAGTAAATAAATTGTTAATAATTCAATAAAGTTAGGAAAAGGTAAAGAAAATCTACCTGAAAAATCCGGACGCAATTTGATCGATGATTTGTTTCAATTCGGCGTTTTTGTTGTAGTAGTCGAAAGCATTGTAGCCACGTCGCTTCAGATCCTCGACTTCTTCCACCGTCATACCAAAAATAAAGATGTTCTCCGCTCCCATTTCTTCCGCCATTTCAACGTTCGCTCCATCCAGAGTACCAATGGTCAGCGCGCCGTTCAACTGCGCAAAATTGTAAAAAAATATGCAATTAAATTGTAAACAAAAACTTGTCAAAATAAGTTATGTATGGGGAACAGACAAATTCTCACCATAAACTTCATGTTGCCAGTGCCTGAAGCTTCAGTTCCTGCCGTGGAAATCTGCTCGCTCAAATCGGCCGCAGGAATAATTTTCTCCGCCAAAGTTACACGGTAGTTTTCCAAGTAAACCACCTTCAGCTTGTCGCCCACAACGGGATCATTGTTCACCACTTGGCCCACGGAACAAATGAGCTTGATGATCTTCTTGGCCATATGGTAACCAGGAGCAGCCTAAAAAAACGATCGGATTTTAATAACTATACTGTGGAAATTCAAATAAAAAATAAATTCAAACATTATAACTATATTGTGGAAATTCTGGAAAGTTATTTACCTTTCCTCCGATCATAACAGTCCTCGGGACAATATCAGCGCGAGGGTTGGCCTTGATGCGATTGTACAACAAGATGATGTGAAGGCAATTCAACAACTGGCGTTTGTACTCGTGAATACGCTTCACCTATAGGAAGAAACAGAAATGAATTTATTCAATTGTACTATAGATTAGGAAATTAATAGTAAAAGTCGACCATCAATGCCTTGCAGTTAGGAACGTACTTGCATATCATACAACGAAGCGGGGTTGATCACCACGCCAAACTCCTTCTGGATGAGCGAAGCCAACTTCATTTTATTCTCTTGTTTAACGGTTTGCACAGCGCGTTGCAGATTAGGATCGTCCGCAAACGGCTTCAATTGCTCCAATTGCTCTAAATGGGTGGTCCAGTCTTCGCCAATGCGCTAAGGGGCGAAAGTTTTCCGAATTAAGTTTCTTGTACTCATATTTGTTAAACAAGCTTTAGGTTTAAGGTATACCTCGGCAATGACGTCAGCCAAAGCCGAATTGCAAAGTAAAAGCCAACGACGGGGAGTGATACCGTTCGTCTTGTTCAAGAACTTGCTGGGATCCATTTCATAAAAGTCACGGAAGCTGCGGAAAAGAAAAAGAAATCGTTACCAGTGAAACCTTAAACCCATGAATCTGTCAAGTTTGGCAAAACCCTTACAGGTCGCTCTTGAGAATTTGAGAATGCAAAGCCGCTACACCATTCACCGCATGCGAGCCAACCATGGCCAAGTAAGCCATGTTAACGCGCTTGTCGCTATCTTCTTCGATCAAAGACATACGACGAATGCGGTCCATGTCGCCAGGGAAGTGCTTTCCTACGTTCTAAAACGACAATAGATGACTTTAACGAATCTGAGAAAATAAAAGTAGGTTCTCCAGTTTCAGAACGGAGATAAAAATGACACCAGTGTGTCCTATTGTTGCAAAACGTTCTCCGGAAAAAGAATGACAAACGGGTGTCAGTCGAGTTTCAAATTGGTAATTGGATTGGAAATGCATTAGGTTAGGTAGGCTAACGATTTCATAAACTTTAACTGATGATAATCGTGAAAACTTGTACTTCTTTTACTCCATTAGCCGGGGAAAAAAAAAATCATTGTTCAAAAGTGACACACTAGTGTCACTTTTGACAGCGGGATACAGTCCACTAAATCAGGAGAACGTGTTGAAAAATAAACCTAAAAAAATGATATTCTTAGCTTTATACCTGCAAGTGTCTGTAATTGATCTCATAGATGATCTGCATGTGTCGGGGCAGAATGACTTCCAACATGCTGCACGGCCAGCGTTCCAAAGCTTCGGGTAAGACGGTGTGGTTGGTGTACGCGCATGTACGCACCGTAATCTCCCAAGCCTGAAAAATGTTTTTTAAAAAATTATGAGTACATAAAAACTAAAATAGCCAACTACGCTTAACGGTTAATTGCATACACAGTGTTCCGTACTAGATACGGAAAGTACATTTTGTGTGAAGAATAATTGAAATGAATTAATTAATTGGAATATTCGTCCAATTCTCACGATTTCGTTGTTCACCAGAATGATTTTAAATCCTACCTAGCCCGTAACGGGAAAATTTTAGCTAGTCGACTTAAACTTTGGAAGTCGACTTTTAGTTTTGGTCCAAAGTCAGGCAAGTCTATAGCGTGTACAGTACCTCTAAAAAAAGGGGCGTTTTTTTAAAGGTATTGTACTCTTGTGCCTAGACTTAAACTTAACCCCGCCTCTTGTTTATATATCTCCTTTGTTGATATCGAACAATTCATATACTGCGTTTGTTTATTTTACTACAAGCACCGCCTCATGGGTGGAGCAATTGTAAACTTTTGCTTATAATCGTTCGTTTTGACTCAGACTTTCCAAGTCGACTTCGGTAAACTTTCAAAGTTTAGGCTAAAACGAACGCTCGTAAGCAAAAGTCAAGGAAGTCTGGTAAGTCTAAGTTTAAGTCGACGGTGTAAAACGAACGCGGCTATAGAATTGATTCCTCAGTGATTCCTTTTCTGTAGATTCGTCTTCACCCCATCGCTTTTCGTTATCTACCGTTTTCGTCAGGCCAGCTCTGGGCTGCCGAACTGGGCTGTCCACTAAGTTCATTTTAATTGGAAGCGCATGATATAGATAGAAAGTCCCGAGTTTTACCTTCTCCCAGGTGAGCCCTTCAATGTCCATCAAAACTCGCATCAGTTCCGGAATTGCCAATGAAGGATGGGTGTCGTTAAGCTGAATGGCTACTTTCTCGGGCAAGGAATCGAAACTGGTACGAATAGCTTCGCGAGACCCGAACTTGGACGACTTGAAACGGCGGATAATATCCTTTACACAACGAAACCAAAAATCGGTTGAAATTATACGATAACTTATTTAAAAAAAGGAATCCATTACTTGCAAAGTGGCGGCAACCATAAAGTATTCCTGTTTCAAACGCAACTCTTTGCCTTCAAAGAAGTTATCGTTGGGATACAACACACGCGTAATATTCTCCGCGGTATTACGATCCAACACGGCCTGGATGTAGTCACCATCGTTAACTAGACACCGGAAATAAAATATATACATTCAAATTTTTTCACAAATATCGGGCGCAGGCTTGAAAAAAAAAATATGCACATTATCTATACACATGAAACACAAAATTGCAAATAAATAATGCAGGTTATACGTGAACAAAAAGAAAAAGAAATCCGATCCCGCAAAAAGGCTTAAGCCCACGTTGGTATACCACAGAAAAAATACGAAAAAATCTAATAAAATAAAAAAAATAATGTAAGATAATAAATAATAATAAAAATAGTAATAAGATATGCGACACAGTTCGTCTTTAAACAATAAAACGATAAATAAGATATAATTATAAGACCATAATTAAAGTAAGATTTCTTAAGTGTTAAGGCACGTAGCGGATAACACGGATATAAACTAGACTATTGCGTTTAATTTCCTTTTAAAAAAATCTTCCCAATCCCTTGTAAGGATACCCAGAAAAAATAACAAAGAAAAGCGAATTACAGAAACGGAGGTTGAATTCTTGGGGCGATTTAGCGGACCACAAACGCATGGTGTTGACAATGTTGTTCTTGTAGCCGGGGACTGGAGAGTCGTACGGCAAGGCGAAAACCACCTATTCCCGACATTGATATTTTTAAAAAAGATCCAAATTGGATTGATCAATGACGAAAGGTAGCAAAGCCCATTCCAAACCAGTCCGTAACCAAACATGCATGGAAAAGCTGCAAAAGCATGTGCGTAAGGGTTCTTTCACGCTAAGCAAAAAAAATATATATAAAAAAATAACTAGAAAAAGTCATATAAAAATAAGCCAAATATTTGAGCGTTGCGATTCTGCACACTGTCTATGAAGACGCAGGTTAAAAGCAGCAGGTACTGTACGGCCAAGGGTCAACATTTACAAAAGCTTGCAAAAGCGAGTCAAACTGATGAAACCTAAAAAAAAAACTTGATTCAGACCTGGGTGTCAACCCATTTTTTGCCCTCGGCCGTTTCTTGGACTCGGCCGTAGAAATTGACAGGGAGAGTAAATTCAGGACGGGCTTTTTCCCATGGGTTGCCGAATCGCAACCAATCGTCTGGCTCTTCAGTCTAGAAATACCAAGTAATAAAAAAAGAAACGAAAAGTGAGATGACGAGAATGCACCCCTTGCAACCCTGTATTGACCTACTACTCTTAAAAATTTAACCCATGGTGCGAGGCTCAAGTAATTCACCAAATTGGAAAGGGCGGTTCCCGGAAAGTGTGCTTTTTTAGACCCGTAGTGTAGATTTATAGATTCGAGATACAACCTTCGTATTAATCCACTTTTTAAACCCATCATCCGATTCGACCACTTCGCCGCAAAAGTTCACTGGAATCGAGTACTCGGGACGAGGTCTTTCCCATGGATTACCGAAACGGAGCCAATCGTCAGGCTCTTCGGTCTAATTACTTCACTTTTAAACTTTTTCTTTTAAACAATAATATTCAAAGTATCTATCCATTTTTTTTTTTTAAATATCCTAGATCCAACGACTGTTTTGGCACGCGTGGACGTGTGCATTCGGTTACCTGTTCTCCGTTACGGATACGTTGAGCGAAAATACCGTACTCGTAGCGAATACCATAACCGTACGCAGCCAAGCCCAAAGTAGCCATGGAATCCAAGAAACATGCTGCTAAACGACCCAGACCTCCGTTACCCAAACCGGCGTCTTCTTCCATTTCTTCCAATTCTTCAATGTCCAGACCCAACTGCAAAAAGAAACGCAAAAATTATTATTACCATTATTTTTATATATTTTTTCAAAATTAGAGACTATTGCTGAGTACGTACCTGGTACATAGCCTCATCGCAGGCGCTTTGGATGCCCAAATTAACCATAGTATTCGTCAGGGTACGGCCAATGTAGAACTCCAACGACAAGTAGTAAACGCGCTGAAAAATAAATAAATAAATTATACTGGAAAAATAATAATCGATTTTTCAGAAATACAAGATCTTCCCTGATTACAGGCTTAGGTCTACGCCGGTGTAAATTAACAAATAGAAGATGTTCCCTTCAAAGATGTTCAAAATTAAAAAAAAATGAATTAATAATTAAAAACTAACATTACAAATAGAAATGAAAAGAAATAAAAGTCGCGGCAATTTTTGGGGGAAATTAAATAAAATAATGAAAAATTAGATGAATTCTCTTAACATAAGATCGGAAATAGCTCTTAATATCCCACGTGAATATATGTAATGCATTCCGTTTTCCAGTTCAAAAACCCCGATAAAATGTCCCACGCCGATTTTGTTTTCACTCGGGGAATTGTGGGCTAAAGATAGAAACATCTCCTTGGGGCGCAGAAGTCGAACAAGAAGGTGACCGAGAAAATCTTTGGCGTGTTGGCAAAGCCCTGCACTATATCGAGCTGGGGCTGACTACGTGTGTGTTATGCCTTGCCATGGGCAGGCTGCACGTGCGTGGAGCGAGATGGGGGATTCGCGTTCGCCCGGCTTTTTCTCGCTTTCCCTATACTTTCTGCCGATTGCCTCATCCGTTTCCGCGAAAAACGTCTCGGCCAATCAGCGACCAGCAAAGACAGCAATGCCTCCCCAGCGCGTATACTGTACTCTAGTCCTACTAAAAAGGCAAAATATCTATGAAGGCTTGAGGGGAAGTGACTCGGCATCAACTCAGGGGAAGATCCCAAGATGAGCCTTTGACCTTTGTTGAAGGTTAGGAAAGGACGACGAGGTCGCAATTCGGGTTCCCCGCTGTGAGGCCTTAATCCTACTAGGCTTTATCCTTCAATATATACGTGTTTACTAGTTATCAACTCATATAAGAGTCTTCGCATGTGTTCAGGTTAGGCGGTTCCCTATAGGTTGAGGTGACCTTCAGGACATCACGTGATCGTCGAATCTAAGACATTTGATACCCCGTTCAATGCGTTCCCGCAAAGGCAAAGTCAAATTAAGGTGAATTGTCTTTTTTAAAGCTTAATATGATAATGACATTTTCCCCCCAAATGTTCGAAAGAGTCTGCGCTCTGGTATCGATTCGAACAAATCGTGAAAGGTTTCCTCGCGTAACTCGCTGGTGGACAAAAACAAGTCTCCTGTAGTGCTTTATTTACGCTCTGAGCTGAATCTAACCGGCTACTTTGTAATAATACGGGTAAGGGCAAGTAACCTAGGTCTTTGGGCTGCAAGCGCCACGCTCTCATTTCGAATATTAAAAACGAGTCCAAGCGAACGTTTCCCATACGTTAAGAATAAGGAGGTCAGTGATGGAGAAGGGGAAGAGCAAATAAAAGTTTTCATTATTGAGAGGCTTTTAAAGACCATGATTTTTCGCGGATTTGAAACCGGGGAGAGCAAATAAAAGTTTTCATTATTGAGAGATTTTTTCAGACCGCTGCTTTCGCGAATTTAAAACGCCGCTAATCTAAAAACCCCATCAGCTGATTACCCATAACAAGCAAAAGACGGTTAAAACGTTAAAAAGAACTTACCTTGGGATCTTTCTCGTAATAATGTTGCTGAGTACGAATCCATCGGGAAACGAGGTGATCTTTAACGGTGTGAGCAAGGGCAAAGAAATAATCCCGGACAGTGGCTACGTTACGATCTTTGACTAGTGTGTAATGCAGATGGCGATTGAAACTCTTCTTGACATTGGAAACGTTTTCCACTTGGGCAATTCCGCGAACGGAGATTTGCTTGCGCTTGTCGACGTCACTCAACACGGACATTTTTCTAACAAAAGATCTGTGGTTTGGCAAGAACGAAAAAGCCCTTGTTTACTTCCTACTCTCCTGAAGGTTAGAGAAGGAGTGATAATCCCGTGTGGCGACCGCTAGGAACATACGAGCGAAGCGGAGCTCCTGGGACCTTAGATCATATACAGATACACAATAGATAGAGCATGCCTATATGGACGGCTGTGTTCGAAATAACTCAAACTCAGCCGCCATCTTTGTGGGTAAAACAGGCGCACTTTTTGAATCTTTTATGGGTCAGAGACGTTACAGTTACAGTACTAAGTGTACCAACCCTCTAATTTGTACAAGTGACACAATGTAATGTAACAACGGAAACGAGCATCAGCTCACGCCTAAGATTTTTTTTAAAGTTAAATTTTTACTGACCTTTGAACTGTATTGTCTTGGTCGTTGGTCAGTCTATTCGAATCCTTTGAATTTTAATTTTTTGAACTTGTTCCTTGCAGTGGTGGTAGTATCTCACTTTGATGTAAAACTCTATTCCTAGTTTGACTAGTTTTA
>RJJA01000437.1:0-40496 GCA_003724045.1 Lepidurus arcticus | reverse complement strand
TTTTTTGAATTTTTTGGAACAGCCGATTCGCCAACATTTTTCGTCAATTCGCCAACGTTGGCGAATTGAAGATAGGGTTTGACACCCATGACTTATATAATGTACAGTAGATGCCGCTTATCGTGGTCGCGTATTGTCCAACACGTTCTCGGGATTTAGTTACATACGTACGTAATGTATCCCCCGAGTCAACGATGACACTAGTGTCATCGCCAACAATGAATTTTTCTTTTTTCAGCTACTGGAGTGAAAGAAAGAGTAAGTTTTAACGACTCTCATCAACGAAAGTTGATGATAATCTTTAACCTAATCTAACCTATAACCCAACCTAACTTAATAACCTAACCTAATCAAACTGAAGCTAACATAACCTAACCTATAACTAACCTAACCTAGCTAACCTATCCTAACCTAAACGAAACTAATGAATTTCCAATCCAACTATCACTTTTGAATTCGAGTGACACCCGTTTGTCATTCAATTTCCGAGAACGTTTTGAAATAATACACACTAGTGTCCCTTTTATCTCCGAGTTCCGAAACTGGAGAATATGTTGGCAAAACAATAAAGAAACATCAGTGCCATCTGTGACTCTTTCCTATCAATAAGCTTAAGGTATACGGGAGCCTTAAACCTAGTAATTTAAAGCCAATTTGTACACGGTTTGGGGCTATAGATTTGCTCGGCATATTTTTCTACGTACAAATATATAAACAGGAGCTCAAACTTGTATCCCTATAACCCACCAGTAATACGTTTCCATGCAATTTTCTTATGATTTGAGTCAGTCCTACGTAGTGTTGAAAGTAGTTTGAAGCAAAGTATTGTACGCTAGACAAATATGCTGTGCGTCTGTCGATTATATGCAAGTTAGCCGCTAAGTTGATGTTTCTATGACCCTAGGACATTGAAGGTTTAAAGTTGCGTATTTCTAGGTGTGACAGTATGGGAAGTAGGAAAGAGGACATTGACATGGAAAAAGTAGTTGTTTGGTCATCGGGAAGCTGTGACGTACTTATTCAAGTGTGTCACCAACATGTAAAGAAAGAGTAATACCGCTGAAAGTACCTTTTATGGATCGATGTACAACTAGTCAGTACGAACTGTGTTTCAATGTAAATCAAATGTTTGCACGCTTGGAGGCAGTGCTTGTTTACTAAAAACTACGAGGCCACCTAGCAGCCGACGCGGAACATCCCTCAACCCGCTTCTGCTGGGTTCAAATCTGATGCGAAGTGGAGTCAAACAACCCTTCTCTAAACTCCACTTTGAACCCGGGTTTGGTCCTAAGGTTTGGCCACTTGAAACAGATGGGTTGAACAACCCGGGTTGACATCGCATTTCAACCAGAGTTGAACTGCCAGTTGGAACGCAGCCTTGAAATTCATAGTAAATCATTTACTCAAGATCTGTGTTTTTGAAAGACACCAGTCCGTGTTAGTAGATTGCTCAACGGTTTGGGTGAATTAACCCTTGCTAGAATTCTAGGTTTCTGCTTTAGGCGAAAAGCTAGGGTGAACTTCTGCGCCCAAAATTAGAGTAAATCTACCTATTTTGACATTGTTTATAAGACTCCTTCACGGTTATTTCCTGTCTTATATCCCAATAAATAAAAAAATTAATATGAAAAAATCTGACGATGGAAAGGAAACTAAAAGTCAGTAATTTAAAAAAATCGAATATTAATTTGAGAAAAGTAGGGTAGCGAAACTTAAGACTGCACATGCGTTGACTCATATTTATGGGTTAAAAAAATACCCTCTGCTCCCCAACTTTTCAAATTATATTCTCTAATGAACAACCTCAAAGGTATTGATTTCACCGAGTCCTAGTCCGTCAGGCGGTGGGTTTCAATTGGAAGAAAAGTTAATTAAAGTTGGCTCTTACTCGTGATGAGTCGCATTGTGAACGTCTGTATTAGTGCAGGCAAGGTGCCGTTTCTGGAGTCCAAGTTGTGGCCGCAGGCTTGGTGGATAGGTGCTGGAATTGGCTGCAGAATCTAAAGATAATGGGACAAGTTCGCACGAGCCCCAAGCCCCCGCTTTCCACTTGCCTGTAAAGGAAAGGACCCGGCGACATTTTAGTACACGGTTATATTTCCTGGGACGTATATGTGTGGTATGTGAGAGAGAGAGGGAGAGAGAGAACCAGAAGAAAGAGGAGAGATGTGGGAGGGTAATTGGGGAACCTTGTCCGGGAGTTTTCTCACACGTACCCAATTGAGATGCTGCGACTGCCAGGACCAAATGGGGTAGAAGGAGCACCAACAACGATGTCTTCATGGTCTTTACTCTTGGTTGCCTCTACGCTCGCAATCTTTACCTTCTTTTTTTATTCGTAGCGCTCTATCGCCGACTTCTATTCCACTCCACTTGTCATTAGATCATCGTACGAAGTACCTCCATACCTAGAAATCAACACAACAAATCAACTCTTGCAATCCAGCTCAACACTTCATTTGCTGTTTACAATCATGACACTGGGATTCGAGGATCTACAGTTTAACTCAACTTTTATAAATCTAGATAAACTTCGGAAAGCTTAAATTTACCTACAAACTTGGGCTTTGAAACAACGTACTTTACTGGACAGAAGTGATAATGAACTACTTTATACCGGGAAGTAGACACAAGAGCGACTCAACAAAAGGAATCCGTGTACTCGACACAAGGACGCCGGGCCCGGACACAAGGATGCCGGGCCCGGACACAAGGATGCCGGGCCCCGACAGAAGGACGCCAGGTCCATAATCTTTTTAAAGACCAATAGCATTTCGAATGTAAAAAGCTCATTGGTTTTGTAAAAAAAAGCTCATTGGAAAGTAAAAAGCTCATTGGAATGTAAAAAGCTCAAAGCTCTGCTCATTGGTTAAGCGCCAACCAGATCAGAAAATGTTTAAGCCGTATTTAAAAAAATACATCACAAAGGACTTTGGACCCCGACAGAAAGACGTTTAGCCTAACCTAACGTAACTAAGCTAACCTAACAAAACTTACCAAACCTAACCTAACCTGTGACCTTTTAAACATGAAATTATAATGGTCCCTTAAAAAATTATGGATCTGACGTCCTTCTGTCAGTGCCCAGCGTCCTTGTGTCGGGTACACGGAGTCCTTTTGTCGCGTTGCCTTTATACCCTAAAAGGAAAACTTGGGTTTCTACCCACAGAGGAACATTTGTCACAACAAATAACTCGAGTCTCAAGTGGTCCTCATAAGAGTGAACACCACAAAACAAACACACAGGGTTTTAATCACGTTCCCGACTTAGTTTTAAAAGCAAAGCAATTTTGACCCATCGGGAAACTTTTGTGCCATCCTGTAAATCCATTGCTACCTTCCTCTTAGTCGCTTCAGAAAGAAAATATAAAACTTCCTGCTTGGAAACGGGTTTCTCATGAAATGAACTGAATTCAAAGTTAAGGCCCCGGTATACAGAACCCTCTTTTGGGTGAATAACATGGGGAAATTCGGGGGTTGATATCTTAAAAACTACTCGACCGATTAAAATTATACATATACCAAAAAATCGAACAGAAAAACATCTACTACAAGTGATCGAGTTTTTGTAAAAAAAATATTTTATTTAACTAAAAAATGTAAGGCAAAGTTTTAGTGATTTTTAAATAACTGAAAAATTGGAAATCGGTCCATCACTTGCACTTGCATCACTTGTAGATATTGTATTTCTATAATTTTTACAATTTAAAAAAAGAAAATTGGACGAGTAGTTCTTAAGATATCAGCCCCCGAATTTCTCCATGTTATACACACAAAAGAGGGTTCTGTATACCGGGGCCTTCATACAGCAATCAAGGCGCTAAATCGTTATTCTAGCTGTGTTTTGAAGCTATTTTAGACGCCACGATCGTCTCTCTTTTATAGTTAATACTTCCAGAAAATTTGTATATTCGAAATAAAGATTTTGTTTAAAATTAGACCTATCGCAGACTACAACCTTTGCATACTACAATACTAAACACTTTCTTAAAGCACTCCACAAGAAATAAAACACACTTCTTTTAGTGTCATCAATATTTTTTGGTCAGGAATACGCATTTAAAGATAAAAAATATGGTAAATAAAAATAAAATAAAAAAAAGATCCAAATCTGCAACTCAAATAGGGAGAAAAACAAATGTGACACTTCAAGGCTTGTGACAAAGTATAAAAATCCTGGAATAGTATACCCAAACTCTGGTTCCCATTACCATTGAGATATACCGAAAAGCCTCTTTCTTTTCCAAAGTTCTTTTATCCTTGTCCATCCTTTGCTGTCTGGGGAATAAAACTGCCTATTTCTTCCGCACACCCTTTCAGCTTCCTTAAATTTTCTCCAAGACAAACCAGCGTTTAGTTTTTATTTCCCGACCTTCTTTTGCATCAAAGCATAAGCTGAGAACTGTTCAGTAAGATGAGAAAGTCAACAGGCTTTAAGCATGCCAGAAATGGAATATTGCTGGACAAGAAAATGGCTGCTGTAAGGTGATAGCAATTGCAGTTTCCATTTTTGGGGGGTTTTCTCAGAAGCTTAAGTTTTCCAATCTAGCGTTCAAGAAGGGCCAGGAAGGGAAAATTCGAGATTTATTCGAGAGGAAAATGGAAAATGCAACGAACCAGGTTCTGCATGAGCTTTGAGGACATTTTCTTTTTCTGGTTTCTTTGAAGACGCTTCACTTTGTGTATATCTCCTCAGCTTAAGTATTGTATCCAAACAGACGCGAAGTTTGTTACTTTTCCCTTTCTTTTGTTTTTATTCAAGTCTTGTTTCATTCTTGCTCCCATTTTAAGGGTGTCAATTACGGACGAAAGCTTCCCGGAGCCGAGACGAGCTCCTTTGGTGCAGCGGGGATTCCAAAAACGTTGTCCACTCTCGAGATTTCCCCCTTCTTTGGTATCTCTTGCCAAAAGAGACGGGAATGAGAATCGAGATAGTCTTGTATATATATCTTGGGTTGCAAGCTGGAGCCAAAGGTAGGATTCCGAGGAGAGGATAACGTCCGAGGATTTAATCTGAAGAAAAGGATGGCAAGAGAAGTTCACTCTCCCGGAATCCAGTTAAAAGGATGTGAACCAGGAGGAGGGTGTGGGAGTCAGCACTATATGGACTCCTTTTAACTGCTTGGAGGGGGGAAAGATCTCGAGGAAAAGAAAATTCCGTGCACAAAGAAATGGCACTAGCAAGCTTGTCTTTGTCACGCCAGATATCTGTTAACCTAACCCAACTAGAAGAGACAATACACTTGCATTTTTTTATATACAAAACCTCGATTTACTCACAAAGCCTTGAATGTGGTAACTCGGTTGGGGGGGGAGGAGGGGGGGGGGGAGAAAAACTCGGTGGTTCACACATATGTCTAACTTGGAATCAGGAGTGTTCGAATATATCCCATAAAAAGACTTGCCAGACTCCGGAGGTGAGTTCGTGAACTCAACTCCGGAGTCGGGGCGGCAGTGGAAACACAGCCTAGGTTAAGTTAAGTTAAATTAACCTAACCTAACTTAGCCTAACCTAACTTAACCTGTTGTGTCAGTCGTGACTAACCCTTATAAGAGAGCACAACATTAACCTAACCTAACTTAGCCTAACCTAACTAAACTGAGGCGTGGAAACGCCTAAAAGCACAGCTATGCCCTTTTCCCAGCCTTTCCATCCTACCGCAGGAGCTAGCTGTGCTAGACTTTGGAGAACGTGTTGCCTGGAAATGGCGTACTTACATTCCCGGGCTTTCCTACACTTCGCTCTAATGTTTCACCCACGATTCACCGTCTTTCTCGGGGTTCTCGAAAGAACAGAAGGGTTCAACAACAGCTACATTTCTGCAATACGACTAGGGGGAGTTTGCAAACCAGTTCCCATCCCGATCAAAGCCTGTATTCTTAAAATGAACCGCGGCGAATTTATAGTTCCTTTTTTTGGTTTGAAATTCTATGATTTCCACCCATTTTTTGCTAGAGGAGTGGATACCTGGTAGGAACGCTGTTCCCACATTGTCTTAACAGATACACACATTAACGGCCAGGGAATCAACAGATCCGTATCATTTTCACTGGCTTAGCGACAACTCCAACTCGAAGGTGACCAAAGCTCTACCACAGCTCTGCCTTTGTTTGTTTCCATTCGTATCTGCAAGTCGTACACAGCACTATACATAACAGTAAATCATAGACCCCAAATAGGCCTAAAGGCACTTTTGCAATATATTTTAAAATTGTAAAGTGTAGTTCCTAAAATTGTGAAATTTAAATTCTGGAATACGAAATTCGTAGCTAATAAGACACAAGGACAACAGCTCTATAATTTTTTAAGGGACCAGCAGCATTTCGTTTTCAAGAAGTCTCTGCTCATTGGTTAAGCGTCAACAAGATTAAACGGTGCTTCAGCCGTATTAAAAATTAAGTCACAAGGACGACGGACCACACCGAACATTTGGACGACAAGAATCGCTAGCACTACGGACATGCCGTTTGTATGGATTTGTGTATGAACTTTCTCCAGGTAAGTAGGTAAGACGTAAGGAATGACGACTGGAAGTACAGAACAGCGACAATAGTCGCTAGCACTACGTCACTTGATAACAAGTCGCTTATCAAACGATTTCCGAAACAACATAGCAAGCTAATTGGTAATTAAAAAAATAACCATACCGACAACAGGGCAAGTTGTGTATTTTTGTAAGTTGTCAGCTAGTCTGTGTTTATGAATAGTATCAGAGTAAAGTTCTATGCGTGCGTCACCACAGACAAGTGCCGGTCATTGTCTATTACACTCTTTTTCTTATTTCAGATTCTGAGGAATTTGTTTAGTTTAAGTAGCAAATTTTCTTGCTACTTAAACTTGTCTGTTATTGTTTTGGTTTGTTTTCTTTACGCGACTTGTAGAAAACGTACCTAAAATTGTGGAATTCGACCATTCTTGCCGCTAGAGAGCGAATTTGGTAAAGACTATTATGGTATAATATACGAGGTCTACAGTTTTACATTTCACTTTTTTAAATGGGGGTGGCTGAAGAGAGTGATAAAGTACAGGATCCAAAGTTCTCGAATCCTTGAACGTAGAGCGGGAAAAGGTTTGGTAGCCTTGCGTTTTGGCTAAGTTCTTCTCTTTCATGTCTTGCCTAACCGAATATCCACTGGCTGCCCCTTCACCATAATTTGCATGTAAAGTACGAAAAGTGAGCCGGCAACTGTAATTTCTCTTGGTCAGCACCCAAACTGATGCCATATAACGTACCGGGACAAGGGACCCCCACAGACTCTATATGTGAAGTTGAGAGACAAAGGGGGGATTGCATGTGTGGGTGCTTGGAAGACTTTTATGCAAACTTAACATCACTCCTAAAGTGCGGCAGCCATAAAAGCGGGAAACAGAATCATTTCTTCAGAGCTCGCAGGTCCTCAACAGGGGAAGCGAATTGAGAAAGAAGTGCCAAATTAAAGCTATTGTATGTAATACTGCCAGAGCTTGCTGTGCGTCTCTTTTAGAGCGTTCGAGAGCTCTAGTAAAGCATAGCAGCAAAGCACCACTTTTAAGTGTCGGCACTAAAAACCCTTAGAGGCGAATTTTAGAAACGGGTGTGGGCCTATACTCATTACTACATACATTCCGTTTTTAAGTACCCGAGGATTATAGAGAAAACACCACGGGGAAGCTGCAATAATGAAAACCCCAGGCGTCTTGGCATTTCTCAGCTAACGTTACATTGTTGAAATCAAAAAGGAATTGCGCTTTCAAGTCTCGAGATTCGTTTCACACCGCAGAAATCGATTTTGCGTCTAGTTGCTTCGGACTGCAAGATTTTTATGCAAAAGAAAAAAGGACTACATGATTCCAGCAACAATGAAAACTTACTTGGCAAGTCTTTCACAACCAAAGAACTTGCCATTGTTGCGAATCGATCGACTCAAATTGTGCTCTGTAAGCCACAGTGCTCTGCTAGGCACAGTTAAACTTTCAAATTGGCAAATTATGTCGAAGATCTAATTTAGCTTTCAGCGCGAGGAAATTGACAGAAAGGATAGCATCAAGAGAAGAAGAGACTAAATTAGCACAACAATGAAAACGCGACGCTTCAACTCCTTCATTCATGCCCTAGTTGCTGAGCTACTGGTAACTGTATACCTTGGGAACCACAACAAGTATTTTTTTTCGTGCAATTAGTGTATAACTTTCAATTTCCGAAAAAGGCTCAAGCATTTGCCAATAAGAAAGAAAATATTTATAAAACAAAATCCAAAAAACTGTCCTTAATACTTTCGTTTAGGCCAAAATCCATAGCCAAATTAAGGCTCCCGTATACCTTAGCTTATTGATGGGAAAGAGTCACAGATGGCACTGATGTTTGTTTAGGGAGTTTACAAATAAGTACAGCAAAGGAGTTTGTTTGATACTTACGGGAACTTATTATCCGATGCTTATCTGAACACGGATTTTCTGCGAATATTGGTTTTGCTTTGTGTCTTTAGCTTTGTGTCTTATTGTGTCTTTTTGTTTATTTACCTGAGCTACTTGTAAAAGCTGTAAGCAAAACCAATATTTACGGAAAACAGTTTGTTGTTGTTTGTTTACCTTAACTTAAATGTACTCAAAATGGCGGATTTCGACAACTCTTGCCGCGAGAGGCGTAATTTGGCGAAGGCTCTATAGAATCTTTACCGAATTCACTCTCTACCGGCAAGAATGGGCGAAATCCACAATTTTAGGTACGTTTTCTACAAGGCGCGTAAAGTAAACAAATCAAAACAACAACAGACAAGTTTAAGTGGCAAGAAATTTTGCTACTAATAGCGTTTTCAACTGGGAACCCTGGTGCAGCAGTTTTTGCACTGAATCCCACAAAATTGTGTGTTGTGCCACAAAATTGAGTGTTGCAACAGTGAATTTGTGGCATTCAGAGCAAAAAGTGCTGCACCAGGGTTTCCAGTTGAAAACGCTATTAAACTAAACAAATTCTTCCGAATCTGAAATAAGAAAACAGTGCAATAGACAATGACCGGCACTTCTCTGTTGTTGTTGTTTTGGTTTGTTTACTTTACGCGCCTTGTAGAAAAGTACCTAAAATGGTGGATTTCGCACATTCTTATCGTTCGATGGCGAATTTGGTAAAGACTCTATAGCAGGGGTGTCCAACCGTTTTTTTCGATTCGCCAACACTTGAAAATTCCCTCTGAATTCGCAAATTCGCCAACACACTACAATTCGCCAAAATCGTTGCACCGCAAAACTTGGAATGATTCTACCAGTAAAAGTTTTTCGTTCAGCGATGCAGCCCAGAGATTCACCGTTTGGATTTACGAAATTAAGATCTTTTTGACTATTAAGTTTGTCCGTGATTTTTTTTTGGAACAGCCCATTCGCCAACATTTTACGTCAATTCGCCAACGTTGACGAATTGAAGATAGGGTTGGACACCCCTGTTCTACAATATGCCTTTCTCCATAGATGTCTTTTCATTGTTTCAATTCGACTCACTTGAAGTTTTCCTATCTAAAACATTGTCAGGAAAAGTCTAATACAATTTTAAAAACGGAAGGTCACGAAGGCAGGTTCGGTTCCTCTTTGGTTCCTTTTTTGGGAAACTAGAGCAAAACAAACTGGACTCTTCAAATCGATTATATATAAACTAATCGTGCTTAACTTAATACAGTGAGTTGTAAATGTAATCAATTCTAAAAGCAGCTAAACTGTTAGAAACGAAAATTTTAAATTTTCTTTTATTCCTTTACTGCCAATTCAAGTTGAGTAAACTCCGTGTGGACTACAGTTTTCTTGCTACAGTTTTAAACAATTTTGAATCGCTAATGAATGAAAAAGGGGCCAAGTCTTGAAAAAAGGACCTGCCAAAGCCAAAGCCCATTTTTTTCAGGAGTTCTAAATCAAAGCGGTTAATCTTTGGGTTGGTGCAAATGCCATAGCGATCGAACATAACTTTATATTAGCGGACATCAAAGCCTGATGTCCTGACGGTACCAATTTCCCGCTTTCGAATTCCAAGTAAGGCTTCTGTGCTGTGTTCCCTAGCAGCAGAAGTTTACGAAGAAGTATAAAAATATCCCTCTCAATATATGAGCATCACTATCCCCGTCTCTCTCGCTGTACTGTACGTTATCCCTGTGTAAAAGCTACGGAATGAAGGGCATACCGGCAGAGCTCTAGGAACACATACGGACTTAATCCAGTCAGCTTCTGCTAATTTGATCAGGCAGCATAGTGAACCTGAGAGAGCTTGGGGAATGGACAAGCATACTAGCCTTATGTCAACAAGACGCGAAAATCCTTTCATCTCTGGATGCACATAAATAAATAAGTTAATCGGTATCTGATACATTCTGTACGCCTGTCGATTTGGTTTTTCTCCTGTTCGCCTTCTTCTTCAAGCCTCGAGCTTTATACGTCCCTAAATATGTCAAATGGGTTAACTGCTACACGTCAACCATCGATTTTTAGAAACGAGACAAAACTAGAGGAAAGTCCATCTGAAAGATGGTTAGAAATACCTCCCATCATGTACTACTGGCACATAAGAAAATTTTGCAAAAAGTACCAGAAATGTGTAGAAATTGAGTAAATCTTCCAGAATTCTATAAGTTGTGAAATTGCTAAAGTTATTAAAGAATTTCTGCAAAATGAGTCGCAGTAATAGACTTCAGGAGCGCCCACAAGAAAATCTGCAAAATATAACAGCCAATTGCAAGAAAAAAATGAACTTTATGCCAACTTTCTGTAAAAGTTCACATCATACATACGGAAATGTAAGCCATCTGAAGAACCAACAACATGTCCTTACTTATGCAGAAATAACACAAAATGCAACATTCCTTTCGCAATGTATATGTAGCAAATATGATGTGCGTATAATGTATAAGGTAGAAAAACGTGTAGCTAAATAAAAGTAGCGGGAATGTAAAATTAGAGAAGCTAAGTATACGTAGCATCTAGCCGGCCTATAAGTACCAGCCTCGCCGAGCCTCACGGAGTCCAGCTCCGACCCCAGCTCACTCCTCCTGACTGCCTTCCAGTCGCTTGTTCCCTCTTTGTCACAATCCGAAACTATACGCCAGTTGGGAAATCTTCCTCCACCTCTAGGCTTCGCGTAATGACGCGGAGCCTAGAAGGGGTTGAAGCCTGACATCCTGGTCCCGTAGTGACTGCTCCCTGATCCCCGCTTCCCCGAATCTGTATCTTACCCGTTGTGACCGTGAACCTCCCAGTGACCCCCTCTCTCTCTCCCTGTCCCTTCCCTCTCTACCAGTCCCGCTGATAGCCAACATTTAAATACACATTTAAACTGACTATCACAGTTAAGTTAGAGGTTTGTATTCCTTAAGTCGAGATTTGTAGTCCTAAAGTCGGGGCTCGTAGTCCTTGTGACGTCATTTTTAATACAGCTGAGGCACATTTTAATCTCATTGGCGCTTAACCAATGAGCAGGGCTTTTCGAACTCGAAATGCTATTGGTTATTGGAAGATTACGGAGCCGTAGTCCTTGTGGTGTCGGGTACACCGCAGTCCTTGTGTCGAGTAGTCCTTGTGTTTACGTCCCAATTGAATGATCAGTTCCTTTAACTGACTGAAAAATTAGAAGGGATATCGTGTTGATAACCCTTCTAAGAATAGGAAAAGAAAAGTTGCGGCTTATTGAAACTTAGGACAAGTTAAATTTAAAAGATTTGCCACAATGGAAAGCGGCCGTTAAGTTAGGAATTCCTCAATCATCTCTATCAGAATTGTTGAAAAATCGTTTCGATATAAACAATAATGGGTCTAGTGAATCTAGGAAAAGGAAACGCGTGGTTAAGTCTCAAAAAGTAGTCGATGCTTTGTTACTCCGCTTAAAACAAGTCAGAAACCGATTTTCGGTTAATAGAATCTCCGCTTAATAGAATCAATATATACTTGACAAACGTGATCACAATAAGCGGCATCTAAAGTATACACTGTGACTGCAAACCTTAAAACAAAATAAACACATTTTGATTAGAAGAGGCGGTACTACAAGATTGAATAACAATACAAAGAAAAACGCCTACGGTAGCCAGCCCACAGCTGTTTTCTTAAATGCCATACTCGTTAAGGTGCTAGACAAAACCAATTTGTCGGCAGACGTTTTTTGTTTCCTTTCTTAGGAACAGGGAAGCAGTTCTCTATTGTTCCTTTACCCTGCAGGTTAATATAATGGCTATGACATGGTGCCTTTCGGTGTCAGCTTTTGTTCTCCGCGATATATGTTGACCATCACCTCACAGGTCAAATCAAGGATCAATAACAAAACGCACGGCAAAAGGCGTCATCATTTTTCTTTCTTAATACCTCGTCCTTTCCGTCCAATTTCACTCCAATTTCTTTCTTATGGGGTGTTTAATGGTCCTAAAGTATCTCGAGTTTCTTTTTAGCTGACATGAACGAGTTATTCCAACTTTACAAAATCACCGAAAATCCTTTGTTAAATGTGCCTTCTCATTTTTCTGCACGACAAATGGTTCCAGAGATAATCAAATTCAAATAACTCACAGAACCTCACGCCCCGCCTTTTCCACTAAGGACGGCCTTAAAGGCGGGGCAATGACGCCATAGAATCATATTCTTTCTTTGGTTGATTTTGTCCGAAACAAACGCGAGACAAGTCGTTGGAATCTGTGTTTCAAGTAGCAATTAATAACGTGGAAGACTCTAGAATAATTTTGTTCTTTTTCACAGCAGACCGTATCAGACACATTTCTAAGGGTACGACATCACGTACCGTTGACTGGCTTCAAGTCTGATTAATCATTCCGAGCCTTTTAAGCTCTTTTGGGTGAACAAAGTAAGCTTTAGCAATGGTTCCAGCGTGAAGATCTTCTTTGGAACCCCTTGATGAATGGGACACGAGACCTAATTGCCTCAATGACACGGACCATGGAGCTCTTTGTCTATATATAGGGGACGCTGCAGAGACCCTCGTCTTAATCTATGCAGGCTACAAGAACGGCTCCCCCGGGAATAGATTCAGAAGTATAGAGCAGCGTCTGATGTTCGAAAAAGCCCCGCCATGAAATCCAATCAAAGCTAAAGGGGGTCTTAATTGAAAGAATCCTAATTGGG
Source organism: Lepidurus arcticus (assembly GCA_003724045.1). Classification (NCBI taxonomy): domain Eukaryota; kingdom Metazoa; phylum Arthropoda; class Branchiopoda; order Notostraca; family Triopsidae; genus Lepidurus; species Lepidurus arcticus. The sequence goes on along the minus strand of RJJA01000437.1, from coordinate 27,415 downwards.
GACTGGCCTTAAATGCATCCGTACCATCCAAACTCAATCTCTCACCTACTTGTATCCCTTTGGACCAAGCAGCTGGTGCGCCACTTCTTTTTTTGTTTTTGCCGGTTGGTTTCGTAGCGGAAAAGGCCTAGAGTTAACGAGTTCAGAAAGGGAAGAGCAGGTGCTGGTGCCGGTACATCTCACATCGTCCAATAATCGATTTCACGGGGGAAAGGATGGGTAATTTATCCGATTAGACTACGAAATGTGCCATTTGGATGTATTTGGCGTCTAAGCTGCGATCCATTCCACAATGCCCTTTTTATTCTTTTCATTTTGACTTATTGACATATGACAATGAGTCAAAAGTTTCGCTTTAACTTCGTTCTTCCTAACTTTCTACCTTATGTGCTGATTACCTCCAGTAAACAAATTTCAAACAATTTCACAGTGAAGTAAGCAAAAAATTAACATGGAAAGTCCTTCCAAGTTACATGTGGAATGTTAGGCACTAGTGGCTTGCCCTCTCCAAGAATGAAATCGGGACCTAAGGTACATGGGAGCAAGACTCACCGGAGAAAAGAATCAAGACTGATGAGGCAAACTATACAAAGTTAAACAAAAATGGGGTCCAAAAGCCGCACGAATATAAGCCTCTCTATTCCAGGAAAATAAATTGGATCGCTAGCTTGTTTCCTAGCTTAGGCAAATTAGGTTCTTTTCCCTATTTTTTCCCTTTCTTATAATTTTTTTTCTTTTGTGTGTGTTCTATACCGGATCGATCTAACTCTAATAGCTAGAGCAAACCATGATAAACGAGCAACTTCCCTTCCAAAATCGTAAAGTTTTCTTAACTTTCTTCCTCATTAAAAAAAAAGAAAAAAGGATTTAACAAGGAAAAAGAAGTTGACGACATGGATTAATGAGGAATTTCATGATGCAGCAAAATAAGGGAAACTGAAACCCACAAGAATGTGTATGGGGTATGTTCGCTGCAGGAATACTCTCTGGAAAGATCTTCTCAAGAAGAAGACAAACAAAAAGATGTGGAGCAGAGAGTGCATCATCCATAAACATAAATAAGACCTATAGGGGGGAATCCATCACGCTCTACATGGATAGCTGATGCTGAAAAGAGTGCGTGGAACAAGTCCCCGAATTTGCTCTTCATCTTCTTCAAAAAACAACACAACAAACACGAATACTAATAATAAAAAAGAATCCGGGAAAAGGCTGAGGCAGGACTTGGTCTTTGGGGCTCCGGAGGTCGGGAGTGCAATCGGCATGATAAATGAGCACATCAATTAATGTTCTATACCATAAAGGCCTACAGATAGAGTAGTAGTGGTAGAACTATACCATTCCTTAGCAAGAGATATTAACAGGAAGTCTTTACTCCAGCAAGATTAACGACCCCAGGATCCAAACACTCGCATTACCAGCTCAGTAAACTTAAATAAACCGTTTTTCAAATTTGTAAACAGAGAAATAGCATAATTGGATGACCCCTTTCTAATGCGCTCTAGCGCCCACATTAATGTCAAAAGCGTTTAGGAACATTATACATAATTTTCGCGTCAGATATCATGAATCCAATTAGATGGCCCTTACTGTCCTCCTGGCGCCGAAAAGTGTATTTTAGGTTTGCCAAGGCAATAGAGCTTTTGCCAAATTACGCCTCTCGCGGCAAGAGTTGGCGAAATCCGCATTTTGAGTACATTTAAGTTCAGGTAAACAAACAACAACAAACTGTTTTCGGTTAATAGTTTGGTTTTGCTTACAGCTTTTACAAGTAGCTCAGGTAAACAAACAAAAAGACACAAAAAGACAAAAAGCTAAAGCCATCAAGCAAAACCAATACGCACGGAAAACAGTTTGTTGTTGTTTGTTTACCTTAACTTAAATGTACTCAAAATGGCGGATTTCGCCAACTCTTGCCGCGAGAGGCGTAATTTGGCAAAACTCTATAGGGAATTAGAGTTAGTCTAAAAGCTATATAACGGGTACAATCCTCTCTCAGTGCCTTGCTTCTTCAGTGTCGCCAAGGTACACTGTTGGAGGATTAAATCCTGCAAATTCGCGGAAGCGAGAGATGCGAAAAGTAAGCAACAGCAAATCTCCTGCTAAGCTGTCAATGCAATACAGGATTTCCTCGAACGGCTCTCACGCCCAAAATTAACTATGCAAAACCTCTTCGGAACCAAGTCGCTTGAATTTACCGTTGCTATGTACACGGGCTTTGTTACCGCAATTTAAAAAGTACATTCTGGAATACACCTCTCCTTCCACGAAAAATACCAATACAAGAGCGATCTTTACTGAAAATGCTGCTGTAAAAGTAACTTAAAAAGTCCTGCAATTTATATTTTCAACAAAACTCGAATGCTTAAATTTTAAGCTGTAAACGACCTCAAAAGTTCTCACACGGTTCCTCATTCGCACATTTCCTTCAAGGTAAAGTATGATAAAGTTATATTTCTGCTTTCTGCCCCTTAGTAAATATTGTTGGCGCGCTTTCAAATCTCCTTGAATAATGTTCATCTTAAAAATCTTATCTTGAATCTCCTACATATTTCTTCTTGAGGCCACCTTTTATTACGATAGTAAATATATTAAATTTCTTTTATAATACTGAAAATCGGAAATATGTACCCGCATGTGTACATTTGTAGGTTGTTTATGATGTAAGTTAAAGAAATATGTAGAAAAAATTATATATTAGTTCCAGTGTAGTGGAATCTCTACAGCATGTGAAATTTGATTCGAAACCTCAGAATAGCTCCCGAGTTTGAACTTAAACGTTGTTAAACTCAAAATAATACGTGAAATGCTTTTCAAATTGATTCTAATATCCGAACATGTCATTCTAATAACCGACAAAAATTCTATCATTTTGAATCTGTCTTTTGAAATTTGATTCCATTTTGCGGCTGATTCTAATAACTAGTTGATTCTAAACGATCACAATAAGTGGCGCCTGTTGTATATTGCAAAAAAGTGGCAAAATGGTCATTTTATATTTGCGCAAAGCTCTTGAGGGTTAATTTCTCTTGTCGCAATTCCAAAAACGTCTCATTAGTTACATTAAGCGTAGATTCATTAAATTTAAAGCCTGGGAATCTTCCCAGGAAATTCTTTCCTATCTTCATTTTTTTAGCATAAGTTATATAAGTTGGAGCACTTTTCCCAGTTTTTCTCTTATCACTACGCAATTTAAAATTTCTTACATAATTTTTTTTTAGGGTACATTCTCTTTTTTGCTCTGTACTATAAACGAAAAAAAGATAATAAATCGACCCAATTAAATTTGGACAAATAAAACACAAGCTAAAGCAAATACAAGGCAAATATCTCCCCCTTCATCTCTCTTTCTACCATACAACATGGGCATTTTAGTTAGGGTGTTCGTGTTTTTGGCTAGGCCCAAGTCGTTAGTCGCTCCAGGGCGGAAAGGCAGGGGTTACAGCCCGTCTTGGATACGGCAGCCTGAACCAACCCCATCTTCCGCAAGGCCGGCTATACATCACGCCGCAGGTGCCTTTTGCTGCTTGCGTTCGGCTCTTTGAGCTTTCAAGCTTCCGTTAGACACACAAAACACACGAACCAAGACATTTATTTTCTTCAGTTTTTCCCCCCTTTTGAAAATCTTCCCTGTAGCATATGCTTGATGGTTTTCTAAACGCAAAAGCTGACGAAAGAGATGGAGGGGGCTTATGATCTCACAGCTGTGCTGAGTCAAAATTGGAGTTATATTGACGCTATGGCCTACTCTAAAACAAACCTTTTTTCCGTTCGCCTTTTCCCATGACAAACTGTATTTCAATTCACATCATAAGTGATTTTTCATTGGAGCACTTGTCACTGGCTATTTTCTTGGGTTTCTAATATATACGTCCATTTCATGAAAAAAGAACCGTCTCTCAAAGTTCTCAACTTTCCCAAACCTCATTCGTCTTTTATGTCTCCAACCCGGCCAATATTAAACAGGAGTTATATGTCACTTGCGTGTGGGAAGGCTCAATTCCATGACAATTAAATTTCGTTAACTGCATTTCAACGTTGCAGCTTCACCCCCCCCCCCTTCTCCTATTTCATTACTGTCAACGGAAACACTATCTAGGAGGATTTTCATACTTCAGAAGTCAGAAATGTCAGAATTTCAGTGCAATCTATAGTTTCACCTACTGGCATTAAATCCATAAAAAATTTCTAGTACTGGAAACGACAATTTTCTTATGTCATATGACAGAAACCCATACACGTATCTATTATCTTTTTATCTCTCTTTTTAATATTTATATTTTTAACTTTGCAAATTTCAATAGTGAACTCCCTCCAATTGCGATTTTAGATTAAATAAGTTTTTTTAAAAATACGTCACAAGGACTCCGGATCCCGACAGAAGGACACCTAACCTAACCTTGTGTCGTAATTTTGAAACGGCTTAGGCACGGTCTAATCTCGTTGGCGCTTAAGTTGGTGTTGGTGCTGGTGTTGGCGCTTAAGTTGGTGTTGGCGCTTAAGTTGGTGTTTAAGTTAAGTTGGTCTAATCGCGTTGGCGTTGAGCAGAGACTTTTTAAACTCGAAATTCTATTGGTCCCTTAAAAGATTATAGACCTGGCGTCCTTGCGTCGGTGCTCGGCGTGCTTGTGTCGTACTGAGTCCTTATGTCGCGTTACCAGACACTCAGCTAGCAAATTGCGGAGTACCTCAAAAAGAACAGTTAGAAAAGCTGGGAGCTTTTTAATCCTATACCTCCGCTTATCCTGCCACTCTTGCTGTAGTAACACGCTTTGCAAATAACTCGCTAAAATCAGCGTAAGAATGAGGAGTCAAGAGCCTGTCAACGAGCCCAAAGTGTCTTGTCATCTGCCCTCACCAACTCAAGGATTCGCAGGTAAATTTCTTTCTTCCCTTTTATTCGTCTCGAACGTCAAGGAACTGGGTAATATAAAACAGAACTCATTCCCCTCCCCAGATGGGATGGCTTGGAAGACTTATATCTTCATTTCCATGGCAAATTACATTTCTTTCATAGGCAACGATGGAAAAATGTCTGTTTCCCTTTCTCTGGTGGAAAAAAACAATAGGAAAAAAATATTGGGGAATATCTCACCACATGGCTTTTAAGTTTGCCGGTTGGGTAGAGAGAGAAAATAAATATTCATCAAATATTGCGTTGTTCTTCACGAACCCTCTGGATTTTATCCCCAGCGTAGCACAATTGGGTAGCGTGACACAACCCATCGGTTACTACGGTATTAGAATGCATAGCGCACATTAAAAGAAAAACAAAAAAAAGTAGAACTAAGTTCAAGCGCCCCCTGTTATACCCATCCTCTTCCCCTGTTATTCCCCCGTAACCCCTGTTATACCCGGACTCTGCTAATTTGCGCCAAGTTTCTCTCAACGTTTTTCCTTAGCAGATTACCAATTAGACGATTCCTTAATCTTAGCCAATAGAGCTGGATTCCAGCTGGGAAAAAGCTACATGAAACGAAAATATCTCCGCTCCTTTCGTTTGAGTTTCTCATTTTAAACCGGCGCTCTTTAAACACTATAAGACAATGTTTCCGCTGTAAATTTAGCGATTGCATTATAAAAGAAAAATGGCATAGACGTAAACCCGGCGGCCGGCGTCTGTGATGCTTTTGTTCCTTAATTAGAAGCTGATAAGCTGTTTGCTCCTATACTTATTATAGACATCAAACTCTGGGAAAGGACACGGTACGCTTGCGGAATATTGTCGAAATAGATAGATTTAGCTACTTACATGTTCACTAGCGAGATTAAACATAAAAACGTTCCTTTTCAGAGATTTATCTTAGGCCAAATATGACTGGAACTAACGAACTAAACTGCAACGGCTTTTAGTTCACTTTTTTAAACGGAAACACGAATCGCTATAGCGTCTCCAATATCCTAAACGCGAACGGTCCAACAAAAAGCGATGAAACACTGGTAGGGCACCGTTAGGCGATCACTGGAGAAATTGGTAGCGTACTGCGAGTATTGAATAGCATTACACGTCTGCACTGGCTGACTCTCGTTGAGGGACAGAGCGACCCGGGCTACAGGACAGCGGAAACGGGCGAAAGGGCCGGTGAAGCGAGCAGACGCGGAAAGGGTTTTTCATCGATTTACGAACTCAAGGCGCACGAGTAACGCAAGGGGAATCTAGGGTCCCCTTCAATCAAAGGCCTCATCCGTGTACGACGAGATAGTCTAATGTAATGAGAGCCTATTAGGGGCCTCTTATGCGTCAGCCCCCTAGTCCCATACATTCCTTAGCGCTTTAACGTGAGTTCATGTGCAATGCGAGTACACGTGTACCGTTCTCCAGTTGCAGACGTGTCACGGCGAGAAGATGCAATTCCTTCTGAAATGCCTGTTCCGCAAGAAAAGTTGCCGGCATCATTTTCTTCTATCGAAAAACTCAAAGATACTTCGCTATACCGCCCCTTCCCCCCACCCAGACATGCATACCCATCCACAAGATTAATTTTTTAGTTGTTTTTTTAAATAGCATACTTGTTGTCAATTTAGCTAGTCTGCTATAGGGCCACTTCAGACCGACTAACCCAATTTTTCGAGCCATTTACTCCTGAATATTGCTGCAGAAATTACTGAAATGACCCGAAATCTTACGAGGCTATTTTAAACATTCTTCATTGAACACGAATTGACTAGCCTCCATGTGTAAAAGTTCAACCGCGAAAATTGCTTTTTCTAAAAATATTCAATCTTGAAATCAGTTTACGATCTACTACAACCTTTGTTTTCCAACAAGAAGCTGTATAGTTTTACTGCGACAACTATATCGGTATACATTTAAAAATAATGTATGACACCTGGGCCGCTGGTACCGTTTAAGCCAGCAAAATACCCGTATAAAGTTACAAAACGAAAATGTCATATACTGTAACGGCCATATTTCGCATTGTTTGCTTTTTAGCGTCCTAAGTGTAGTGCTAGAGCTAGAGGATTCATCCGCCTGTGTACAGGATTACGTGTCCTGTAAGGGGCAGAATAGATGCTGGTACTAGGGTTGCTGCATGCGAAGATATGAATCGAGGGTGATGGTAGTTTTGTGTTTTTGTCCCTTATGATTTAGTCCGTTCTTTAGTGTACCGGTAAGTGGCGTTACAATAGGAAGTTAAAAGATGCAATTAGGAAATCAGAGTCACGTATGTATTGTAAAAAATTACAAGACTTTGTATTGTGTACGGCGAAACAACGCTACGGTGCAGAAATCTAAGATTGCACTATGTACATTACAGGGATAGGAATTCCTTCATTACTGGGTATCTTGAAGTACAGCCTGTATACTCTACTACCGTTGCCACCGATTTTCTATCGTGTTAATCACCTCTTAAGAGGCTTAACCTGTACACTCGCCTATTTTTTCTTCTCTCTCTAAGCACACAAGCAAACAACTTACCCGAAGTTCTAGCCTTCTCTGTTTCCCCATTAGTAATTCCTTGCCAAACACCTCTACTTTTTACCGTCTCAGCAAGATGTAACGCAAGTACCTAACTTTTTGCTTGGTTTTTGCCACTTCAAAGGTTCGAGCTGCAACTATGTAGTCCCATCACATTCGACCAGTGCAATAAGACGTTCCTAACGGCTAACACCCAGAAATCCTTTTCCGTTGCTTTAGTATAAAAATAAACCTCCTATTTTTCCACCCACCCAGCAACCCATACACAACAATTAGTTGGCCTGCAGAGCTACGTACGTACATACACGCTGCTTCCTATAACAAGACTTCTCCATCTTGATTGCAATTAAAGAAAGTAACTTAGGAACTGCGCAAAACAAAACGGCCCGGCCCCTTCAACTGCTCATTTGGCATCCTAAATATACGACCCGAGCCATAAAAAGCACAACTCACATCGTGCCTGTGTCCTCACATAAGATTCCAGTCCATCACCATAGCTGTCGTGGATATTAAGAGCCTAATTCGGATCCCGAGGGTCAGCTTCGGATCTATTTCCGGCTCATAAAGTTCGTCAAAACATGGGTTCAAGGGAAACATCTTACGACTCGGACCAGTTCCTTTCTATCACTACAAACTAGAAGTAAAGACCTTTTTCCTCCTTCAAACGTTCGAAAGAATGATTTAATCCCCAGGGAAAGCAATATTAATAAATAAAAAAAAATGCTCGAAGAAAGTTATGATTTACATTCCTTCTCGTTGGCCTCTCTGACCCCCTTGACAACATCTAATAATGCTCCGAGAGCTTCTTTCGTGTTATGAATGCTGGATCAACTACTGAAAAGCGGGGAAAACTTTGGGGCTTGGAAACCATAGAGCCGTATACTAATAAAAAGATCCCGCAAACTCGCACCGGAATTCGTTTGGTTGCGCGCCGAGTTCGTTTTTTTATTTCCTTTTGGGTTTTACTTTCCTAAGAGAAAAAAAGAAAAGAAAAAACTTGGGGGATTATATAACAAACCACAAAAAATCCCTAACTTTGATTCCACCAAAAATGTCAAATTCTCACCCGGGAAAGGATAAGTACAGACTACAGAGTTACAAGGAGAAGCCAAGGGCCGGAAATTAACATTCGATCTATGAAAATATATCTCGCGAGTAAATAATCAATAAAGCTAGCTTTTTGCGTGGTCTGTTACACGGGACCCCTCTTTGACAATATTTAAGTGTCACGCCACTTTTTACGGACTTTGCTTCCCACAAAAATTCCTTCGTTTATGTCACATATGAAAAGGCAAAGCATGCAAAGTAGAGAACACCATAAAAGGCAAGCCCACCAAAAGCAATAATCCAAGTGTGTCCCACATCCATAATTCGAGTTAGTACGACCACGAGGCATATTTTCTGCACCTATACGCTATACGAAATATAATAGAAACCAGGCTTTTATAACCAATGGCAACCCCCCAAGTCCCAAAAAGTCAAAACTTTCGAAAAAAATAGCTTTTCACATCTATTATTGTGAAGCATAATACTCACGTTATTATAACTTAGTAATTGTATTACCAACGATTACACGGTACTCCATTTGGGCGTTTGCTCGGAAAAAAGTATACAACTAAAAACACTACTGAGTCTGGCGTAAGCGTTTAAACGATTACTTGGGTATAACTTGCTTTCAGTAAGGTCAATCTGGGTGTGAAAATTAATAAGGGCAGGGGTTATGGGGTGGGTAGGAGTCCTAACCTTCGTTACGTGTCATTTAACCGAACACGAACGCAAGTTATCAACACTTTCCGGCCCAAGTGGATTCAACATTACATATGAAACTGGAAGACCACTGCGTCACAAAGCGACACAGCCTAATTCAACCTAATAACACTTGCCCTTTTGGCTCTAGCTTCCTTTTCCTTTTCACTTGTTAAATTTCACACGCGATGCAATGCATGACTCATGAAACTTAAATCCTATTCTCGAAAATAACACGCAGTCTATAAATTAGCACTTCGGCTATGCACGAAGGAACTAAAGCCTGAACCTGTGAGGGGCTTTCCCAACCTGCCTCTTATCACAACCCAACACACTTTAAGAACGTCTTTGGGTTCTATGTTCTATCTCGCTTCACTAACTCTCTTGCATTTTGTAGTGTTACTAGCTTCAGCTTTACATTACTTCGCTTCACTTGCTTAACACACTATGATTTATTTCAGGTACTAACGGCACGCGCTAAATCCGCCACAGTGCTCTAAAAAACCAAACCTGAACTCATTAACGACCTACCAATTAATTCCGTCAGGCTTTTTCCGCCCCTGTAGAAATGCACCACTCGTGCGAATTTAATTGTAGAAATATTTGGGGAACTTAAATGACAGAAATTATGCTAAAAAACCGTCTGTCTTCATATTAAACATAAGCGCAACCAGCGCAACCCGTTTGTGTATAACACGAGTGCATACTTTTATGAAATGTACTAAATTTTAAGTTACTAATCTATTATAGATTTCCTTCTATACAGTTCCAGATTATGTCACCGCTCTAGATTAATGCATTTACATATTAGTCCAGAACATGGGCACAGTACATCGGCACAGCCCGACGAATTAGGGAAATACAACTCTTCTTGTAGAACTGCTCACGTCTAAAACTTCCTCTGGCGTCTCCTTTCTTCTGTTTCGGCAAAACGTATCCATAAACAAATGCTATAAAGTTTAATTAAAGACGTCTGGCATTTCTCTAAATTTACTCCCAATGTTCCCTTTAGGTCTAGTTTGAAAAAGTAAAAACAGAAAAGGGAAACAGGACTAGAATACAGACGGTAGTCTAATATCGTTGCATATACCAATGTGCTCTACTCGACGGGCTTCTCGGGGTTGTAAATTAAGTTCCAGCGTTCCGGCATAGGAAGAACATAGAGCATGGGCTCCATGGGGGAATGCATGCGTAACAAGAAACATTATTAAAGGAGCAACACGGGAGCTTGTCCTTTTCCTTGAAAGCTTTTCCACGTTTATGTCGTGGGATGCAACACCAACTTTTGTGTCCTCACAGCCACTTTTCGCTCCTTGTCCGTGTCCACATCGATTTCAAATGAGTTGCATTGCTCCTCCTTTTATTTGCCGTTATAACGAACGTTTTTTTTATTTTCTTCTTTCCCGAACTGAGAAGGCTTGTTGCTGCCTGCATAACGAATGCTGACGTGATAGCCCAAGAAAAGAAAATTGGAATACAAGTCTTGTTCGATTCCACGAAAGAGCAAGATAACACATCGCGTGGGAGGGTTCTTCCTTGGGTTCTTCTCGTTAGCGGTTATATACACAATGAACATACTGTTTTCCCTGAATAAAAAATAAATCGAAAGGGCACACGGTGGCTTTTCTATACACGCTTCTCGCTCCCACGTTCCGTGCACGCCTTCTCTGACCATTAAATCAATAGCTATATACTCTAAGCAAAAAGCATAACAAGTGACGCCCGCCGTGTTGATCGGTACCAACCCTCAAACTTGCTTCAGCCTATATACATATATACAATCACATATACAATGCTGATGTGATACACTCGAGCTTCTCACCCAAAGTCTCGAGCGTTTCAACACTTTCATACAAAAACTTATTTCAAGAATTTAAATCTGTCCCAGCTCAAAACATACTTGAATACAAAAGTATCTACCTTCTGTGCTGCAACCACCTCAAAAGCTTCCACGACATCCCCAGTCCCACGAAGCACATATGAACTTCTTCCGAGTTTAATTCACAAATTCAGGGAACTGAATGTGCATTATTAATTATATATACCAAGAAAACAACAGGTTTCTTTAGCAACTTTATTTATTTTTTTTCCAGAAGTAGTCCATAGGTGGCGCCATGATTTAGACGTGAAAAAGCTTATTTCTGCGAAGTAATAATACAACTTTGCACAATTATCTCCCACGCCCTCGGCCACGACTTCCACCTCGTCCTCCTCGACCACCTCCTCCTCCACGACCGCCCCCTCCTCCGCGACCGCGACCACGCCCATTGTCATTGTGATCCCTCCCGCCTCCACCTCGGCCACTATCATTGCGATCCCTCCCACCTCCGCTACCTCGGCCACGCCCACCTCTTCCTCCCCTACCACCTCTATCATCTCTGTTACGCAACTGTTGGCGTTTATCTTTGGGTCCATTGCGTAAGAACTTCTTTTCTTGTTCTTTTCGGGCTTTGAGAATCTCGTCAGGACGCTTAATTTCATGTCGCATGTGCCCTGCTTTGCCCCTTGTGCCCTGGCTCCACGCTTTGACCATGGCAGGATGTGAACGTGGGAGACCAGAAAAGCTTCCTGAGAGTAAAGAAGAATAGTAGTGATAAGTTAGTATAAATGACCCTATTTACCTTCAAGATTCATGCCGGAAGTATTGGTGACGTCATCCCGGTACGACCGAAACTGCCGATTACTGGATGGAGGAGCGGCACCAGCATCTTCGCCATTTTCTCCGCCGTTACCAATCTGGTCTGCCTTGGTTTTACTAACCCAACGTTCGTAGCGGTCTGTTTTGTAGGAAGCCGGGATCCAGACACCTGACTCGGTCCGAATTTTCCGATTTTTCTCCTCCTAGTTAAAGGAAGAAGTTATAAAATCATTCACTTCAACGCACAATCTATTTATATTCAAAATAAAGTTTTTTTTTATACCTGACCAGTGCCGATATACTTTTGTTTCTTGCGGTCCCATCGCAACATGCTTCTTTGTCTTCTCAATTCCTGGTCTTCGTCAGCAGTCAGATCCATAACCGCGTCAGCCGCTGCCAGATTGAAATCGGACACCAAAGACAACCTTTGGAAAAAGAACAAAGCACTATTAACCATCGTAGCTCTCGGAAAAAAAGCTCCATTACCCCGCTTCCAAATGGTGATTGGCTGCTGAATAGGGAATATAGTGTTCTTTGTCCTTAAAATCAACGATGCCTTTCTCCAATTTGGCTTTTTTCGCGGTTTTCTTGGCTTCAAACGGTTTGTCATGCTTCCGCTTCCGAGGCGCAATCACAGTCTGGAACGCATTTTCCAAATCTTCTGCAGTCGCGTCTTCAATACCATCATCTCCCTGTTTTGGCCCCGTCTCAAATTCCTCTCCCTCGTCTTCACCTGCTAAACAATCCGAACAAAGGAGTTATAAAACTAGTCACGGTCTTTAAAATTCCAAGTAAATTCCAATAATTCTACATACATGTATAGATTTTAACGAAAGGAAATTGACTTTCGAGGATTTAACAGAAGAAAATTAATCCACTTCTCCCGTAGACATACGCAAGAAACGGCGCCGCTAAAATGGAACAATTCTATCGTGTATCCAAAAGACTCGGTGAGATATCTTGGTCTGATATATGATAGTCGGCTGACCTGGAAGCATCACGCTAACCATCAAGCAGCGCAGTGCTCCATGGCTCTTCAAAGAATGTCACTGCTGATCAAAATCTCAAGATCATAGGAATGCAGACAGCTTCGCTCCATCTTTCAGGCATCGGTCCTTGCAAAAGCGCGCTATGCTTACCCCGCATGGTGTAACATCTCCACAGCCATGCTCAGACCCCTCATCCACATATACAGAAGAGGCCTGTTAGGTATAACAGGTGCCCTCTCAACGACACCCACTTCAGCCTTAGAGGTGGAGACGGAGATGTTACCATTCGATCTGCTTCTTCAGAAAACTGCAGCCAAGTATTACGCCTCAAGGAAATGAACTGAATGGCCCATCCCGAAGCGCAAAAGGTACACCAAGTGCCTAGAGAGAGCAAGGCAGTTTGCGGCTAAAGCCTGGTCGTCCCAGCCAGAATCATTAAAATGTGCTGTGAAAGGCATCGAATGCTCAGTTATGAATAAATGGTCAATCCGATGGGGTATGCGCAAGAGTCCACTTCATGATTGGCAAACAAACCCGGGGAATCGGGGCATCATGCACTCGAACCTCCCTCGAAGCACAATTTCTAAAATCATCCAGTTACGCTCTACACATTTCCCTACCAAGACCTATCTCAAACGTATCAAGAAATATGATTCGGATCTGTGCACATGCCAAGACCAATCTAGACAAGACCTGTCTCACCTCCTCTTCCACTGTCGCAAACTAAACTAGGAAAGAGCTATCCTCCTTCGCGAACTCAGCAGGTCAAATGTCCACTTCAACGCCAATGAAATGCTCTCGAGGGATAAGGTCTTTCCTGCCATCGTCACCTTCTTTAGACAAGCAGTAAAAATATGCGAGTGAAATAATAAAACAGTAAATTATTTTTGCGTTAGTTACCCTTTCCTTCCCCTCACCCTTTACCTGTACATCCGCTCCCCCCCCCAACAGGGTAGTATCCTGAATACTACACGGTACGTGACCCTTGTGCTGGGATTATTGACAACACATGTAGAATCGCATGATTGAAATATAGTGACCGGCAATAGGCGCGAGCCTACGCCGGTAGTAAGAAAAAAAAAACAGTGCTACTGCTGCTAATACTAAAGTTGTCGAAAAGTTAAGACTCACAGTCAATTTTAGAATAATTTTAAATAGCTTGAAATAACTTTTCTTACGTAAAAACAAATTACCTTCTCTCTCTTCTTTGTCTGTATCCAGCTTCCGATGAAACTTGGCGATAGTGGCTTCATGGGCTTTGCGTTTTTCTCGCATGATCTTGGCTTTTAACGAGTCTTGCGTGACTCCGATTTCAAAAATGGTCTGTAAGGAACAAAAAAGTTTTGTTTTAGCCAAGTTAACATTAATGAGCGAAAAAATTTAAGAAAGGAAAGAAAAGCAAGAGCCATCATACACTTTGAGGCTTAAAGTTCTTCATTTTCTGTAGAATCTCAAGTCTTTTGGCGCCCATGACCCCTTCTTCGTCTTCCGTCACGAATAAGGGATGAAAACCCATGGTATTCAAAGGAATGGCTTTCCCACGTTTCACGCTTTCATGCGAAGGAGCCGGACATGAGCGTTTGTACTGTTTATACGCACTATTGCATACCCGCACCATATTAGCCTAAATTCGCAATAAAGAATGTAAACAAAATAAGTTTGTTCCCCTCTAAGATTACGTTACCAAATCAATCGATTCTTTGTGCCAGAATTCGAGCACACTGCCAAAATCATCCATAACACTATGTGCAATTCGGCCCAAATAACCGTCCCAGATTGGCCCAAATTCGTCTTGGCCTTCCTCTTTCTTTAACAAGCCTTCTTGGGGTATTGATTTGACGGGTCGACCCAAAAATAACTGCAAATCAACATAATACGCCACTTCGTCTAAAGCAATCAAGGAGAAAGCCGTTCCAGCGCGTCCGGCTCGAGCCACACGACCTAAAACCGAATCATGTTACATAGTCATGACAGAGAACTCGGGAGTACGTACCAACACGGTGTACAAACATCTTAGACTTGGCTGGAAAGTTGTAGTTGATGACGTTATCCAGCAAGGGAATGTCAATACCTCGAGCTGCGATATCAGTGGTAACAAGCACGTGAACAATTTTGTTCTGGAACTTGGCCGCGTGGATTTTACGCGCTGCTGGGTCCAAACTTGAATACAAGTACGAGTTAGGCACTCCAGCTTTATCAAGAAGCTAGAAAAAAAGAGAATATTAGAACATCTTTAGCTAATGGAGACTTTGACAATTTACTAAGTGGAGGTACTCGACGTGGTGCATAGTAGCAGCGAACACTAACGTAAGCTCGCCTTTTTTGACAACGTTTTTCAAAAGATGCAGAAGAGCCGCTGGCTTGGCTTCAGAGGGGCAGAACGCAAAGGCGAGGTGGAGGTTTTCAGGTAAACGTGTATCGACGTCTAACCTGAGCAAAACAGGATCGCTTAAACCAGCTTTGGTGAACTCGACCAGCATTTTGGGAAGCGTAGCGGAGAAAAGCAGCGTTTGACGATTGTCCGGTAGTCGTTTTAAGACTTCGAGCAGTTGCTCGCCAAACCCCATCTCAAATAACCTACAAAATAAATCCATTGAATGTGATACCAAAAGAGGACAGAGTTGTTTTCTACCTGTCTGCTTCGTCGAAAACTACGTATTGAATATCTTTAAGTTTAAGTTCCATTTCGACGCATAAATGGGCGAAACGACCAGGCGTAGCTATAATAATGTCTGGGTTTTCATGGATAGCGGCAAACTGAGCTTCCATAGAATCTCCGCCGAGTACGGTGGCTGCTTTCAGACCCGTGTAACGGCCCAATTCACGGGTAAATCGTAAAGTTTGAAGCGCCAATTCACGAGTTGGGGACATGATGAGGGCCCGGGCACCTGCTTTGGCTGATCGAGCTTGCAGTTTCTCAAATAGGGGAATAAGGAAGCAGGCAGTCTTGCCACTCCCTGTACGAGCCATAGCGACTACATCTTTGCCCTCCATAATGAGTGGAATACACTGGCAAAAAGATGTAATTATTTACAATTTTATTGCCAAAAGTTGGGATTCCTTTTCGTTTTACTTTTCTTTGAATAGGGGTGGGAACTTTATAACCCTTTTTCATAACACCATTAAATATACTGTGGCTTAAGCCCATGGATTGAAATCCGCCAGATTTCTTCTTTTTTCTGTTTTGCTCCTGTACCAGAGAACGTGTGTCCAACTCCGCCTCAGATGTATACCCATCCTCGTTATAGGCAGAAAAGCCTTTAACGTCCCCCATTCTGAAATGCGAACAAACGTTAAATCCTCAGTAGATTGCTATTTTAACCTTAACCACGTTAGTGTCACACTAGACTTACGTAAACTAAACTGATGTTAAACACGAGTCACGCGGTCCCTAAAATGCTCCTTCTGTTTGCTACCAACGAAAAAACAACATTTCCAATAATTGGTTTTAGCTCCTTCCCCGTACACCGCTAGGTAGCAGTAGTTACTAGAACAATCCTAAATTCCCTTGCCCCGCCCACATTCTCTCTCAACGTGTTGAAGTTGATCTAGGATCAGTTAATTAGTTTTTCTCATTCAGATTTAAATACTAAAAATGCCTTCGGATGGATCTGGGTACAACGACTTAGGAATAAATGCGTCAGGTAATAGATCCAGTAGCTATTTTTAGTTTAAACTGATATATTATGTAGTAATTATTTCTGTTTTAACAGTTTTGAACCCAAATTTGGCTCCTTTGTCGCCGTACATGAATTTTGATCCTGCCTATTTACAAGCTAGCCAGCCAGAATTCATTTTCCCTGAAGGTGCTTCGCGTCAGCGCGGCCGATTTGAGCTTGCCTTTTCGCAAATCGGGGCGTCTTGCATGATTGGAGGGGCTATTGGAGGCACCACAGGGCTATACCGTGGTTTACAAGATACGGCTGCTGCAGGACAAAGTGGCAAGCTTAGACAGACCCAGTAAAGTATATTTGTATGGCAAGTCTATCGAATTAGTGTTCTTTTATTTCTTTGTATAGATTGCTGAACTATGTTATGAAGCAAGGAGCACGTACGGCCAATACGTTGGGAGTGTTAGCGGTTATGTACTCGGGTACTGGCGTAATTTTGTCTTGGGCACGAGGTGCCGATGACGAAATCAATACCATCGCCGCAGGCACAACCGCCGGCTTGTTATACAAGGCCTCAGGTAAATCTACTTAAGAATGAAGAGAAAAAATAATCTGTTTTGATTTAGCTGGTATGAAATCTTGTTTACGTGGAGGAGCAATGGGTTTTGGCTTAGCAGCTTTGTATTCCGTATGGGTATCGAGGGATAAGCTCCGTAATGTGACTCAATATAGTCCGGCTTGATTATCTTAGCATTTTCAAATAGTCTCTTGTATATGTACAGTGATTTGTGGACGAAGTGTCCTCAATACAAGGAAAGCTTTTTTGACCTTTTCATATCTAATTTTTTGGTGCTTTCTAAGTGCGAAGAGCGCTCGCTCATTTATATATATATATATTTTATAGATGCCTAAAATGTTCTCACCGCTAAACTTCTTCCAAACACAAAAAACTAAAAAAAAATTGAGTCAGTATAGTATAGAAACAGTAGGAAATATCGTAGGTCAATCATAGGTTCAAATAGGAGGGTCTAATTTTTTGCGGTGTCTAACGTGACTGGAATGGCTGCAGGTCATGCACTAGAAGGTTACAAAATCATTACGTGTCTAAAAAAAAAGATTATGTTTTTCGTTTTGTGTTGCTTTTCACTCGAAATTCCTTAAAGGAGTTACGGAAGTGGTGGTAGCATATCGTCTAAATAGTCATAAAGGCGAGAGTTAAGGGGGGTAAATATAAATAATGGACCGACTCAAGGTTTACTCATCCGCGCAAACGGATTCATGCGTTTTAAAGATGCGTATTTGTTGACACCGGTTTCTTCATTGTTCCGGTTGAGTTGCTCGTCGCTGCCGATATCTTCAAAACTCATATTATTCACACCAATATCATCTTCAGCCGTCTTCTTTTTCACAATCTTTTTCACCGTTTTGGTGGTATGCGTTTTCCTCTTCCCTCCAGTTCCTACAACTTGAATATCTTGATCAGATTCCTCGCTAGACGGCGAGAGTGGCAGCGTCGAATACTGGAGTGGGTTCAGCGGTTCGGGTTTAGCGTGTGAGTTCAGCTTGGGTGGAAATTTAGCAGGTAATGGCTGCTGCAAGACCGTTAGCGCCACTGTTTCAGCCTCATTCCTCGTCTGCGGCGTCCATTGCGGAGTAAACGTAGCGAAAGGTACACAGCCAAACAAATCTGAAGAAGGGCTTACTAAAGGAGGCTCCGTCCAATGTTTTGTTTGAATTTCTTCCACCCGCGAGTGGGTGTTGGGAGTAAAAGATGGTGCGCAGTTGCTATCGGTAGGAAAAGCGGCGAAGATTTTTGAGCCCATTGAGCCGACAGATGGCGGTAAAATCGGCGGAAGAGGGAAATTTTCATAGCGATGAACCGAATCGGATGTGGGCCGACTGCTTTCAAGAGATTGCATAGGCGTGGTGCTTTCCAAGGACTTTCGGCTCTTATCGCGTTTCAACTAAGAGCGCAAAGCTTTGTTAAAACTGTACAAAAGTTTGCAGGTTGTATTTACCGGTGGCTTAAAAGGAGCTTGGGCAAACACATCCGTTTCCTCGACCTTTTGATAGCTAGACGCCTTTTTATTGGCTTTATAAGTCTTGGGTGATTTTTGGGTTACCAACGCTTTTGCTTTGGATGCAGTTTCGTCGTTCTGTTCCAATTCATCATCAGCGAGCAACGGCTTCTCTCCCAAGTCATGTCCCACTAGTAAACCGTTGCTAACAGATTGATTGGTTGGATTGCTGATGTTCCCAATATTAGGACGAGTGACCATCGTATCAGGATTCGCCAAGGATTCACACTCGCCCTGATAGACGGATGAACTAACAGTTTCGGACATACTACCTAGTTCTTCTTCATCCAAGTCTCCGCGCGCTTGCAAATCGCTTGCTGAACCAATAGAATCGGTATCGGATTCTCGTTCGCTGGAAGACGTCGCATCTGAGTCCGAGATGTCACCGTACAGTTTTTCATACTTGGACCGGTCTTCGGCTGGAATCCGAGCGAAAAGAGCTACGGGGACTTCCTTGACAGTTAGCGTGTCTTCGGCTGAATCGCTGCTGGTTTGGCGGTTTAGACTCGCTTTACTTGTTGCTCGACGCTTGGCTTTACGCGCTAATCCGGGCATTCCTTTTTTAACCACTAATGGGGGAAAACATCGATAAATCGAACAAGACTGTTTGAGGACCGCCAATTTGCAAAGCAAGGCAGAGTTTTAGGGCTATGCATGGGGCCATTTCAAGTTGCATACAAGAGTCACGTGTCACCATGAAAAGGTTCGATGTTTGCTTTCTCACTACAAGTGACTGGAACAGCCCTAAACGTTGCTTTGGACCCGCTTTGCCTCCCCTCCCTTCGGGTAAACAAAACTAGACAACAATGAAAGTTTGACAATGCATATGTTGTATTGACTACAAGGACCAAAGAAAAAGACAGAAAGAATAAATTGAAAATGGTCAAAAATTGATAGGGGAAAAACACGGAATGCCACGTTGAGAAAAATGGGGACCAAAAAAAAAGAACAATTGAGTCACGACATGTCCATCAAGGGCAGTTCCAGTTAATTGTCTCGACACCAAAAACATTTCCTGTCATCCGGACGCGAAGAAAACAACAAAAAACCTGACTAGTCCCAATTTTTAGGCTTTAACAGACGAAAGACGTACAATTCGATGTTTATGGTTAAGTTGTGTCAACATATTTGAGGAAGGGGGCGGGGTTAAGTAGATTGTTATGTTAGGTATTTCTTTTTTTCTTTTTCTTTTGGCAAGTTCCATGAACCTTTCTAATTCCTCTGGTTTCTGTTCACGAACAATATACGGTACCCTTCCGAAAATCTACTAAAGTCAAAAGTGACACGTGACTATTTTGCATGCACGCAGGCTAAATTTAGCACATACAAGTATACAACTTGGAAGCCCATTTAGCGCCTTTCTTAAAACTCCCAAGTAGAATCACAAAAGTCGCTTACCTGCGACTGCTTCCGAAGTTACGGAATTATCGCCTGTAGGTGTGCCTCTTCCTTTGCTATTAGTACCATCTTTGCTACAACGACGCCCTACAACATTCAATCATAAACATAAATTGCAAGTCTCTGCTTGGTGTTTAAAATAAAAATAAAAGCTACCGGGCAATGAAAATGGGGCAGCACCGAATGGATCGTGCTCTTTCGTAGGGCCGTCAACTGACTCAGATCCAGATCCTGTAGCTGACATCACTAAACTCTCGCGACTCTTTACGTTGCACAAACCTATAAAAAACAAAAGCGTATTAGCGTATTTGAGAACTACTTTCAAAGCACTACAACAACATTCTTGTTAAAGAGAACAACCACATTTCTTACAACAAGAAATAGTGTTCGCTAATCGACCGTCAATCTCTTGTTCAATAATTACGAAGAGTCATGTTTGCATTACTGCTTTGGGATCCTCGTTGAATTTTGTCAAATTCTGCTCCGAATACGTAATCTTCAGCCACGGGCTCGCGAAAAGGATTCCAATCACTCAACTCACTGGTTAGGGGCCTCACACAAAGAGTTCCATCCACCTAAGATGCCACCAAGGACAAAGGGTTAATTCACATCCTTTTTTTAAATCTCAAGCCGACAAAGTTTTACTTGAGGTGGTATCAGTACAGGAGGTGCCGAAAGGGGCGTTTCAGCATCGCAGTTTCGCAGTGGAACAAAAGGTTTCAGAAACTGACCACTTTCCTGTGCATATGACCTAACATGAACAACAAAATACACAATCAAAGGCGTTCAATTAATCCAGTGCTATTTACTTGGTAAAGGCAGAAGTTTCACTCATGTTTCGACGATGGCCCTTACTGGCCAACGCGGTGGGAGAAAGGGGTGGAGGCGTGGCCCAACCTGTTGCACCTCCCTTTCCTGAAGTTGCAAGTCCAGAAAAGGCAAAGGAATCTTCGAACCCAGTGGCAGCCACCACGGGAAACAAATCATCTTTGGAGGATTGAATCTGAATGTATGGATCAGGCGGCGAAGGCTGGGCTTGCATAGACACCGCTCCCACGGTTTCGGGTTGCTCCGTATAAGCCGAGTAAGGAACCGCGTTGGGGAAATTATTGTACGCGTTTGTTTGAGCTCCGTCCGCGAAAGGCGATGCGTAGTAGGCGGTGGGCGGGAATTGGGCGGTTTCAAAGACTGGGGCGCTTTCAGCAGGCATGTCTGTCGCCGTGGCTCCAGCGAAGGGGTCGCACGGGTAGACTGGAAAGAGTTGCTGAACTGCGACCACGTCGACAGGCTCTGACACAAGCGCTTGGGATTGGCCAGCAAGAGTAGGAGTGGATTCAGACACAGCGGAGCCAGGAGTGGCAGTAACGGCCCCTTTGCGGACGCTTGGCGTGGGCAATGTCGCTAACTGGCCAGCTACCACCACCGCTGGGGTCTAGGAGCAAAAGACGAACACGAAAAATCAGAAAATAGGCTACATTTAGCTAAAGTTACGCTATGTTTAGTCTAAAGCTACGTTTAGTCTAATTAGATTACATGAGAAGTTGAGGCTTTGGGACGTTGACGAGGCGTGACTGTAGTCCCTTCGACAACTGGCAGAGGCAAACTTTTCGTTAACACAGGTTTAGGAGGATGGAATGGACGTCGGCTGTCAGGCTCAGGCCCTGCAGTTGGTAAAGGCAAGGCATCGAGATCCACGACGGGCGAATTCTATAAGATATGGATAATTTCTTTTCACTCCCATTCTTTTCTTCGTTTTAAAAGAAATGATTTCATCGAAATTATGGAAGCGACAAACAAGCTTCTTGGCTAAAGGTTAATTTACGTGGAGGTTGACCACTGGTGTTTCCTTGCCGCTCATTTTGAACGCTGAGTACGAAACTTGATATATGTCCGGTCGTTTATCCATATCCGGTTCAAGCATGTAACCTTTTTATCAACCAGAAACAACGAGTTAGTACATAGATAACTGTACTAATTCATCTAGGTTGAGCTTACGAATCAAGGATAGAATATTCCGTGAGTACTTATTGTTCTCAGGAATGGTAAATTGCCCGCTTTGGATGGCTAGCGAGCTTTCCCCAAAAGGCATGCTAAAATAACATAATTTGTACAGCAAACAACCTAGAGCCTAAAATAGAGAACAATTTACGCAAGATTAAGGTTCCGTTATCATAACTAGCCCAATATGTTAACTCCTGAAAAGTAAAGACGCGAAGAACTTACCCAAATATCAGCTTTTGGAGTGACAGGCTTGCCTAAGTACAGATCCACCATTTCTGGTGCTCGATAGGACAACGTGGTGTATTTCTTAATCTCCTCTTCCACCAATGAAACGCTTTGGCTGGACGGGTTTAAAATGCGAGCAGTGGCCGACC
Source organism: Lepidurus arcticus (assembly GCA_003724045.1). Taxonomy (NCBI): domain Eukaryota; kingdom Metazoa; phylum Arthropoda; class Branchiopoda; order Notostraca; family Triopsidae; genus Lepidurus; species Lepidurus arcticus. The sequence goes on along the minus strand of RJJA01000437.1, from coordinate 5,160 downwards.
CGAAGTCGCATAACACGTAATGGCCGTTTTCGCTAAGAAGAATGTTTTCAATCTGCAATTTACAATTGGAAAGAAATAAAAATCCAAAAACGAGTTCATGTGTTTCATTCCTTACTTTCAAGTCCCTATGGATTATTGGAGTTTGGCAATGATGCAGGCGAGAGACAGCTTCTACCACGTCACAAAAAATTTTGAGCACTTCCGTCTCAGTAAACCCACTTTGCAGCCTTGAAATAAAACAGGTTTCAGACCAAATTCCTGGTAAAGTGTCTAAAAACGATAGACATTACTTTTCGTTCATTAACTGCAGGACATGTGTCTTGTAATAAGGCATCAGAAGAAGCACTTCGTAAACGCCATTGCCGGTTAAGGTAATACTGGAGTCCAAATAGCCAATGATGTTCTTATGCCCATTTAAAGTGGACTAGAATTACAGAATCTGGTGTAGTCAAGTAGCAGAAAAGAGATAGGGCGAAAGAACTTACCACAATCTGGATTTCCCGCTTGCAAGCAGCCAAGTCAAGCTCGTTATTAACATACATACGTTTGAGGGCGTATCTTTGGCTATTAGAACCTTTCACCAAGAAAACTATGGCAAAACCACCTAAAAAAGCAATTTTTAATGTGCAAGTTTTTAATACCAAGTACGGAAATGGGCACTCTTACCTTCGGCAATGACATCCTCAACTGTGACTGTATGGCGGTTAACATGGAAGACTTTACCAATCAGACTTTGGCCCTTTACTTCCTTCGGAGCGGACTCCTTACCGTCAATGCGCGAAAATAACTTCTTCATTCTATTAACGATAATGTAATGAAAACAGGTCAGTTACAGTTTGAGTTTAGTTCAGGCCAAAAAAGGGGAGGAAACAGTTCCTAGTTCTGACGGTCCAAAAACCATACACTAACCTTAACTTTACCTGGCTTAAATTTTTTTAATATACAGTAGCACAAAGGCTGGGTGCTACTTACATTTTTTTCTTTCCATTCAGGTTTAATTTAGTACTTAGGACTATAAAACCCAAACGAAACCGATTTTTTTTTATCAACTGACAACTTCTTCTTCATGACATTTATAGTCGATCCGCGCCATCTAACAGATGCACTGTCGACTGCCGCTTTCAAGTTGAGGGTTTCTTCCGCTAAGCGTCGTCCCTAGTTCTTGCAAATGGCGTTCGTTCGTTTCGGCCACGTTGGTGAGCTGGTGATAAAATTAACTTTTACAACAACCTTATTCCACGTAAAAGGTAAGTATATATTGTTCACTCATTCAGGAGCCATTTGATCAACAAATTGCACTGGTTGCGACCGAATTGGGCGTTTTAATATCTTAAATTCGAGATGTGCTAAACCTCTATTGGTATTGGTACCAACGCATCGAGTCCTGGCGCTGCCGTCCTCTCCAAAGTGCAACTCACTGAGGAGTTTCTGAGAAGGGCTTCGGAGCTGGTTCTATTACAAGTGAAAAAAGTTAAAACCTACCATGTGTTACCGTTACGAGCCTTTTGGCTTCTAGCTCTTTCCGACTTTTATTACCCTAATCTTTTGCAGGTGACGTCAAATTATCCAAAGTCGGGTTTTTGCTACAGCTTCGGAAATGGAAAACGAAGAGGAAGCACGGGAACCATAACAATTCTTTTTGTTGACCGACTCCGAGCATTTGACCAAAGCTTACAACAAAGCCCTGAAGGTTCTCCAAAAAGAAGATTGCGGAGCTACTCGTTCCTTTTTGCGTTGTTAGGTAGAGATGGGAACTTCCATAAAGGATGTGTAGGAGGATAATTAATAAAAAATAACTGCGAATCCTTGTCAACTTTCCATTAAAGGCTTCATAAGTTTATGAAGGACTTTGAGACCGGAGTGAGAAAATTTAAAGAAATTATTGACGTGGAAGATAGCCAGATGAAGAAGTCAAGGGTACGTGCATACTTTTCTACGCCTCCAGGAAATTTAGTTAAACGAGTGCCGTTTTAGGTGAATCTGAGGATGAAGCAGGACCTCAAGCTTTCAACAAAGTCCATTTGGAGCCTCGTCCTGCTAAAGTCGAACCAGCAGCTACGGATTCAGATGACTCCGGCGATTCTAACTGGGTTGCTGTTACGGAGGATAAAACTTCATTTTCAGAAGAGGAAAACTGAATATACTGCGTTGCGCGAGAAGTTTTTTAAAAAGTGCGTTTTCATTCCTTTCAGATAATTTGCAAGTAGATAACTAATTTTTTTAGGTCCACTCTGGCTTAGCTATTGACTGCAGCTGAAGACTATCTGGGACCTCATGTAAGCTTCAAATTGAAACTAGCCATGGTTACCTCAATTTTTTGCTACAATCCCCAAGATTTCCGATGCCGTGAAATCTGAGCATTGGGAAACGTACACGTTCAACCTTTTTTAGTTCGTGTCAAAGTTTGGTTTAAGTTGATTGTAGGCGGGAGAACGTAGATTTCAACTGTGTGAGCGGGGGTGTTAAACTAAGCATTGGATTTTAAAAGATGGTCGAATTTTGTCAAGTTTTCCAACTCTTGCTTAGGGTCTTCCGAACTTAATTCGGGGTTCGGAAACATTTTGGTCAAGTTGTTCGACTTCTGGGAATTCTCCTTCCTACTGGTCTACCATTTTTCGATCAGCGATCCCAAATTTGATTCCACAAGTCCGACACGTCGCAGGGCTATAGTCGGGAGTGTGACAGCTCGTCCCAGTCTAGGCGTATTTCTAGTCAAGGCAAGCCGAACGCGGGACCTATTTACAGCCGTGTGTTTAATGTGGGAGTTGTCACTCGTATGTATCACTCAAAGCGTCATTAACCATATTGGTCGAACGTCAATAGTGTAAGAAAGTGTTCTTACAAATTATAGTAGGTTCTTTGTGGCAGAAGGAGAGGCTGTGGTTATCAGTTAGAGTCTAAATAGGACTTAGAGCGTGAACTAAGGTAACCGGGGAGAAAAGTTTTAAGTCGTTAAAGGACATAGAATTCGGTCTGAGGTAACCACGAATAAAGTTAAGAGTCAGAAAAGGACGTCTGAGGCTCTGGACGGTTAACTGGTTTATTTTATACACACACTTATTTTAGAGTAGGGAAAGGCGAAAAATGGTACAACTCGAAGTCATTTTGTTGGGGGGAGGTAAAGATTTCGATTAACAGACGTAAACCTTGGTTGAGAGAGACTGTTTTAACGTTGACGGTGGAATATAATTCCCAGAAACTTCTTGTTTTCGAGTTAGTCATAATGGTTCAACCGGGTGGCAATTGTTCTTCTATTTCTCGAAGTACGGGAATGATCTTTGTTGGAGGTAAGAGATGTTTGGGAATACGTCCAATTGGTATGAGAGTGAGGTCATCGTTAAGATATTGTAGTAAATTATTAGTCAGGCGTAAGTTCGTCTGTATTTCTGTCGTGACTGAAGTGATTCCTAACAACTCGATTAACATTTGGTCGGAATTATGCTGATGAGTTTGAAAATTGCATCGAATATTAACGATGGTTTGTCCCACTAGGGTAATCACTCGAGTTAGGTTACGGAACGTTCCATGATCGCGTAGAATTTCATCATGGGTGGTTTGGATCAAGGAGGCTTGTAATTCTTGTACACGAGCAATGCTGCTTGTTCGTTTGGACATGCCATCGATTCGGCTATTATATTGGTCGATATCTTCGTCACCCGCGGTTCCGAAGAGGAAGTGTAGTATCTTACTACCACCAGGGATGAGTACAAAACGTTTGATCCTGTCGTGGATGGTTGTTATACGTCGGATATTCTCGAGTTTGATTTTCATTTCGTTGAAGTCTTTCGTGAATAGACGATTTTCCCGGATGATGGTGAGGTTAACTAAGACCAAGAAGTTTTGGAATTATGTGACTTTGGTCTCGATGAGGGTGTCTATTGGACGGAAGTTTCTTAGATATTGTGCCAAATTCTCCATAATGATATCATGGCGTAAGATCTATATCTGTGACAATGGTCCACTTCGAATTGGTGAGGGTTAGTTGATCTTCGTATTTGAAAACACTTCCCATGGTTGTACGGTGGGATTCCAATTCTGGGCTGACTGGTCCAACCATAACAAGACAGATGCATATCCAAAATGACACCGGTCCTAGAAGGGATTTTTTGAGAAGGATGAGCAAACAGCAACTTTTGAGGTTTTCTAAGGGAACTGGTTGTGAAAGATTCCTATGGGGAAACGCTATAAGGGCTTATAGAGATATAATAGAGCAGAGCATAGAGTGTTGAGCGAACGAGGTAAGAAACATTCGTGTTCACAAATGTACTCCGAGTTTTTACAACTGGGGAGAGTAATGGGAAGGAAACGGGGTAACCAACACCCAATTTCACCACCTAAGATTGGACAGTGACGTGGATTATGAATATGAGTTACGGGAAAGTAGAGTATTGGGAGAGACCAGGAAGAGTCGTTCAAAACCAAAAGGGCTATATGGTACCTTCGGAACATAAACCTTAAGATTACGTACTTAATGCTACAGATGGGTTTGTAAAGTTACAGGTGGGTGATAAATTTACTGGTGGGCTTGTAAGTTTACAGGTGGGTTTTATTTTAATTTGGGAGGAGTGTAACTCAGATAAGAATGAGGACAAATGTGAATCCATCTTCACGAATACTAACTCATCTACCCATAAAACCAAAAAGAGAGAAGGACTGCGAATTTTTGAGCGAATAAACATGTGCGAACCATCAGTTACACTTATACCTTTTAAACAAGAGGCTTCCTACTGTTTATTGAAATTATAGGGCACAAGACCCTCTACTCTAATGGTGGTGCCCCCAAAAATCAAAACACCCTACAATCAAACGCAGCGTTGGTATACAATAAAATGGAAACAATTACATCTTCTATGAAGGACTTCTGAAGAAGATGATTCCGAGTACGACGAAGAAACGCAGAAGACCTTAGATCTATATGTAAGAAAGTTTTGTTTACAAGTAGTTCCTGTAAATGGTTGTAGGTTCTTTGTTGGCAGAAGGAGAGGCTGTGGTAAATTGAGTTAACACAATAAGTTAAAGTCCTAGAAGGACTTAGCCGATGAATGAGGGAGTTAGGATAGAAGTTCAGAGTCCGAAGTGGACTTAGGGTGTGTTTCCACTGCTAACCTAACCCTGGTGTGGTGTTAACCGTAACACGTGGGGATCCAGCACGCGTTTCCA
>RJJA01000436.1:15961-44571 GCA_003724045.1 Lepidurus arcticus | reverse complement strand
CCGCTCGGATGATGCGTGGATATGTACTTTTCCAAAAAGTGGTATGACAATTGTTATTTTGCGAAACGCGTATGGGAACGAAAATCTTTCTATAGGGACAACTTGGACCCAAGAAATGGTTTGGTTACTAACAAATAACCTGAATTATGAAGGTGCCAGCGCGAAATTACTAGATGAACGATCCCCTTTCCTGGAGTAAGTAATTTGCAGAAATTGTAAAAACTCCGGTTCGTATTTGCTACATGTCTTGCATATATTCTGCAGTGGTTTCTTATGAACGACTAGCCGACTAGCCGAACGACTAGACTATTCGATTGTTTACCAGATTTGTTTGAAACTTGCAAAGTGGGTCTTACGAAATGTTCGGAAAGTTTTACTATACACGTTCGTTATAGGTAATCTACGTGGCTCGTAACCCAAAAGACGTTGTGGTGTCGTGTATTACTACCATCATCAGTTCTTTCCAGATTCTGACGTCCAAGGCGGATTCGAGGCCTTTTTTGATCGTTTTATGTCAGATGAAGGTGTTACTCCACATATGTATAATTAATTTTTTAAATACTCTGATTAGTTTTATACGCGCCGTACTGGCCTCACGTATTGGACGCATGGAAGAAACGCCGACTTCCCAATTTCTTATCCCTCTTTTACGAAGACATGATTTACAACTTGCGTCGAGAAATCATCAAAGTTGCAAATTTTTTGGACAAGCCAATCACAGAAACACAGCTTAGTGATCTAGCTGCACACTTGCGCTTCGACCGCATCAAAAGCAATACAGCAGTTAACAAAGAATAATCTAAAAAATGGTCCAATAACGGCAACCTGGGAACCTTCATCCGCAAAGGTAATCTGAACCCTTAGTTTCTGTATCCTTTTGAAATTGCAATATTTCAAGGTGACATTGGTGATTGGAAAAATCATTTTTACCCCATCAATGGAGCGCCGTATGAACCAATGGATCGAAAAGCACTTGCAAGGGACAGAACTACATTTTACGATGGAAGCTGGTAACTTCCAGCGTTCTTAAAGCTGTCCTTACTGAAGCCATAATATTACCTTCGATCCATTCAGACTTTTTTTGTGCTAACGTATTAACGTGTATATCGTAATTTCTATTTTTAAAAACTTGTAGGTGTGTTAGCTTGGCACAATTAAGAAGATCTTTTACATAGAATAGGGGAAAACTTGACTAGAGTGTTTTAACTTAACAAAACGGAAAGTTGGAAGAGATCAATTTGGCAGATTAGCTTGAAAATAGTTATTTTCTAACATCGATCAACACAATACAATAAAGATCTATAACAGAACATTATTCTACTATTATTCCTCAATCCTCATTCTCTTGGTCAGCCAACTGGTCTTTCCACCAGTCCTGCATTTCTGTCGCAGCTGCAGCAATACGATTCATGCTAGCAGCCGACGGATGAGTCCACGGTACAGACCCAGCAATACCCGCATAACCTACTTTGTTAAGAACCGATCCAAAGATTCCCATACTAGGATTCATGACCGGGCTCCCATTCCCGTGATAGCGTATAAAACTTGCCGTCTCGGCTGCTACAGCAGGATCCTCATAAGAGAATACTGAAGTCTTGGCAGCTGCGACCAAATTCATTATTTTAATTAGTATTAATCAGGCACAAACTTGTTTTCGTGGACTTTACTTTTAGTAGATCGTTTCTTGGCTCCTTGACGCTCTTTATCTTTCGTGGAAGATTCGTTCGAAGGTTGAAGAAACTTCTTTCCGCTTACACTGTTCAAACTGTCGGATCTTGCAACCAGGTTCTTCTTCCTATGGCGACTACCGCTTTCCTCCTACGCAACCCACAATAAGTAAACATCTGAAACTGAGATTTCAGGAAGAAAAAGGTACTACTTTTACCTTGGTTTCTTCCTTATCTCCAGCAATCACGGCTTCTCTATTTCGTTCTTCTTGCAAATCTTGAACCAAAGGTTCATTAGTAGCTCTCAATCCCGCAATCAAACTATTCTGCTCTTTCTGCAATCGATCACTCAGATACACAACCACAATTTAGGAATAAATTAGAACTGTACCGATTTAATCTTCTTCAAACAGGCATCCAGCCAATGCCGAATAGTTTGTTTGGCAACTTCTTCTTCAATTAAGTATTCCAATTCTTCCCGAGCTAAAAGTTCTTCCAACTGCAAAGATTTTCGTATATCCACTGACCGGTACGAGAGCATGCTAAACGACACAAGTGTTCAAAACTAGGAAAGCAAGAAATAATCAAAAGTTACTTTAAAACGTCATGGAAAGTCACATCTTCTCCGTTATGCAAACGTTCGAGTTCGTAGCACATGTGCTTGAAGAGTAGTCGATCTTTTTGCGGATCTACTTCCAACCGTCCTTTTAACAATCGCAATATAAACTTGACTTTGCGAACAGGAATAACGCCTCTCTGGTTAACATCCACGATGTTCCATGTGTTCTGGAAATTACGTATATCTGCATAGGACAACAAAGCATCTTCTTCGTTGGAGTAGAACAGGGAAAAGTTCTCCATAATAATAGCTAACAAAAGATACCAAGTTTTTATAGTTAAGCACAAGCTCTTCGTAAAACTTGTAGGGTACCTTACCGACAAGCAAATTCAGTACGATGTACGTAATCATAACGTAAAAGGAACAGAAGAATATGAGTGCAGCGGTGAAATTGCCACAATCTGTTTCCCAGTAATTGTTGCCTATCGAGCAAAACGGCTCCGAGGCCATACAATCATGCATAATTTTGTTCCAATCTTCGCCTGTGACAATGCGAAAGAGCATGACAATGCCTTTGGGTGCTGACTCGAAATTAGCTTGCCTAATCGTACGTAAATTTTAATTAGAACAAAAAAACTTGCACTATTGCTACCTTGAAACACTCTCGCCATATTTGACAGTTCCAAAGAGAAGAGACCCCGCGAAGGCATAAACCAAGATTAGGAGGAACATGCCCATGATGATGAAGAAACTTTTATAGACGCTAACCACGACTGTCAGCATTAGCATTTTCAGGGTCGCATGTTTACCCGTGATGGTGAAAAAGCGCAGAATAATGACTACAAAGCCAAACGAATGGGACAGATCGTTCTAAAAAATAAGAAGATTAGTTTAAACCGGTATTAAAACTTTACGTAAAGGTTTACGGCTAATGTGTAGTTGGTAATAACCCAAATCACGCCCATCAAGGTCACTAAAGTGTCGTAGCGGTTCCTGCGGGACTGCCAGTAACCGTGAGGTGTGAAAGCAATCATTTTCATGACCACTTCTAACACAAATACCCCGCTAAGACAAGAGGCAATGGTAGCTAGCAAATAGGTATGACTTTCATCTTCTCGCCACTGAAATAAAGTAAAAAACTCGTTGAAAACAACACTCCAAATAAGAAAGCGTCGACAATTTTCACAGTAAAAAAAAAAAACAGAAGGAAAGATTCATAGAAATACGTACTGATACACAGAGTAAACTGCTGTTAGCAATCACAGTGCAGGCAATAAACCTCTTAAAGATGATGTTCTGTGTAATGTCGTAAATGAATGCTTGGAATGGACGTCCATCCGGTCTGGGAGGTAAATGCAAAGGTTGGGCGATCTTCAATCTCTTTTTCAGATCGCACCTGAGAAAGTTCGAAAGATTTAGGCTTAAAAATAACTGCTTAGGCTACATTACGCTTACCAACGGCGCTGATCGACAGTTAGAAGTGCCGTTCCTTTGTTCTCCGAGTAATTAGCAATCACAACACCAACGAATAAAGTCAGACCAATCATGCACCCCAGGAACACGAAAATGTGGATGTAAATGGCATGAATCTGTAAGAGAATACTTACTATTTAATTTATTAAAGTAAATGTCAAGTTTACCGGTCCCAAGGTCTTGATCAAAACATCACGAATATCTAGCCATCCTTTGAAAGATAATACTTCAAATAAAGCCAACATGGCGTTCCCAATATTGTCAAAATTAAATCGCCGAGGATTAGCCCTTTATCGAGAAGTAAAGTAAAGTAGGTTATTACTACCTGGAAGTAATTGATTTAAATAAGTATAATTTTGTACATCAAGATCTTACCACACACGAGGCACTAGAATGGCTGGATGTGATTCATTTTCGCCAGGCGCCAATTTCATTTTTGTGACAAAGATCTTCCTCATAAACACGCCCACGCATTGCTCACGAACCTTGATTTCGGAATCGTTACAACGAGCTAAGCGTCCGCCGTATAATTGTACGCCATAGCTCGCAAATACGAACATTAGGACGATGAGAAGTGTGGATACCTATAAAAACAAAATGCGATGCTGCATATTGCGATACATTCTTTTATTCTTATAAGAATTTTCACCAGCAAAATCTCTTTGAAACCGCGGCAAAGTTCGTAAACTACTTTGCGCATGTGCGGAACCAATACGAATATACGTAACGGCCGTAGACACCTCAGCAACAGCAGTAATTGCGCTCCTGAATTCTGCGGAACTTTCAAAGGCATCCAGCAAAGCACGGAGAGACTCACCTAACAGAAAAATAATGTAAAAAAAAAACACGAAAAAAACACGAAAATTTCTTATAAATAGCACAAAACAAGTTAAGCGCTCCACGGAAAAAAAGGACAGAATCTTACTGCAAACGTGAATAAATCCAGAATGCCTCCAGCGTCTTTGAAAAGCGCCTTTGGAGTGAAAAACAGCCCGTCTGCTAGGATTTTAAGGCCCAATTCCAACGACATGAAGACGACAAATCCATACTCGGCAACTTGCAAATCTGGGTGTTCAGCCAATCGGTAATGCGACGTTTCCATCATCATTGACAGGCATGACAGCGTGGTAACCAAGATCATAACCCAGTCCAAATACGTAACCAAGCCCACTAAATTACTGCAAAAAAACAAAATTTTCCATAACTACTAAATTTTCATGAAAATAAGAAAGTGTAAAGACGTACTGGAGACGTTTGTACTTGAGCTTCCGCTCTTTTCCGGTTACAGGGTCACGGGATTTGGCGTCGTATCTTGCGTATACGATCGTCTGACAAATCTTGCGAAACTGACCCTCGCGTGGGACGACGAACAAGGGCGTGTCAAAGTAAGGGTGGTTTTCTCTCAAATCCTCCTCTCGTTGGTTTCTATAACCAATAAACACAGTCATTATTGTTACGAAATATTATCTCATTCTTTTTCAAATAAGTTATTAATACTTTTGCTTAAATGTCTTTTGTCTAATATCGTTGCTTAATTCTTTTAACTTTTTGATTTAAATGTTTTGCTTTTTTTTGCTTAATCTGCTTTTCCTTATTTTAGCCAACGTGTTAAATGATGTAACCTCACAACTTATAGCTAATATCTCTGTAAACCCATACGGCAACGAGCCTAACTCTCGCTGTTAAATACAATAAACAAATGTTTTCCCAAATACCTGCGCATTTCTGCTTGCTGGCGTTTAGCTTGCAATAATTTGATATCGATATCATGGGGCCGTCGTGTAGTAGTGGTTCGGTTCATGGAACCAAAATCTCCATTTTCCTTGAGATGCTCGTACGTTTGCTTTAGCTTCACAGATCCTCGAAAACTATAAAAATGAAATATTAAATTGATCAGATTTTATTATAAAAAATAATAACAAAAAGATAAAAACAAACTTTTTATTGTCTGCACGTTGAAGTTTCCCTGTTGTGCTAAATCCTCCTGGTGATTTACCCTGGCCTGGGATAGGAATCGGCCCCGAGTCCCCCAACAACAGCCTTTGGTTGTTAGATTCACTGCAATTCAGTCAGTTCAATAAAGAACTTAATGTGGATATTTTTTAAGGATTTACCAACAGAAAATCAAGGGAAATTCAGAAAAAAGAAAAGAACTAAAAAAAGAGTTTCCGAATGTTGTCTGACTAACCTAATGATATTGGACACTGAGCACTGTTTGACATCTAGGTTCACGTTTCCCAAATAATGTGCATTACTAAGCAAATTCAAGGGTTGGCGTTTCCGGTAAGCAATACCACGTCGGTCTCCTTTGTTATCCACACCGACTTTATCAGACAGACGATCTTCCTCGTCCCCAGCTTCTAGCATGAATTGCCTTACGAAACTATCTCGCATCTAAACCCGAAAAGAAGGCAAGCCATTTTAAGAATTAGAGAAAAATACAAATAAACAAATTTAAATAAGAATAAAGAAACAATTATGGTAAATTATTTATAATTATTTCAACAAAGATATAATAATAAAGAAATAAAATAATAAAAATTAGCGAAAAATACAAATAAAAACTAATCAGTTAAGGGAGGAAAGTAGTTTTCGTCGACTCTTACTTTCGGCAAGTTAATATCAGAAGACACTTTATGTAAACGCGTCATTTGAGGTCGGTCGGGAAACTTCTCAAATAAGCGCAAACGTTTTGGCAAAGTTTCTTTCACTTCAGCACTTTGTTCCCGGGCTTTGAGTTGTTTCAACTTCTTGATGTCTTCGTCAAGCTCCAAGTTGTCGAGAATCACAGCGACAAATAAGCTGAGCACAATCTAAAAACAACGAAGTCGTTCGCGAAACAAAGACTTTTAACTTATTTCCTTCTTATTTTTACCAGTGTGACGAATAAATGGTAGAGAATGAAATAAACTGCTACAATGGGTGCTAAAGCTTCGCTGCTTCGCAACATAGTTTCGTCCATAACTTCTGACCAGGCTTCTTGCGTCAGGATTTGGAACATGGACATAAATGCCTACGTAATTAAGTCCTTTTAACATATTCAGAGGAGAAAGTGCGCACACTTAAGAACTGCTTACTTCGGGAAAGGTTTCAAACTTGGTGAAGTCAGCGAGGAAGCAGAACAGCTGCATAGAAATGCTCGACGTTATGATCAAGAGGCACATGGTAAAGATGATCAAAGAGCCGAGCTTCTTGCCTGGCCCAAAGATTTTATACACAAAATCCTCCAGCATAGGCGAAGCTTTGATCAGCCTAACCACTCGCAGTACCTTGTAAGATATGTAACGATATTAAGACCTAAGCCTATAGAAAGTACACTCAAGTGCAATTTCTGCCCCCAAAGTTGAAAGCCTGACCCACACAATACATTCCGTCCATTTGCATCCCCAAGTGGATCAAAGATTAAGCTGATTTTCGAGACTCTCAGGACAGTAGTTAAGGTAATAAATGTAGAGGTTATGGGTCAAGTACCTGGAAGTAGGTTAAAGCTGATAAATAAAACTGAGGCAGTAAATGCAAGGTCGTTCCAATAGCTAAAAGGAGTTCGAATTTAAAGACGGAGCGCTTGAAGTAATTTCTGAATCCAAAACTCCAGATCTTTAGCAGTGCTTCCAGGTCAAAGAAGATGGTAAAGCCCACCTAAGGTAATCAAAAACCAAATTATAAATCTTATGATTTTTTTCTTTTTGATATAAGATTACTTCAGCGTAAAAATGGTTTTGATAAAACTCTTCACGAGCTCGCCCATCATGCCGGAAAGACATAGAAGCAGTCATAACACCATTGGCCAGGATGACGATCATCAAGAGTAAGTGAAAAGCTGCCGAGTTTAACAAAGGCATGCATAAGCGGGCCGTACGACTTTCTTGTTTGGTTGCATCTGTGGGTACCAATTTCCAACCCCGATCATCGCCGATTAAGAACTGTTTGAAAAGTCTCATGTAAGAAAAAAAGTAAGGTTAAAATGCACCGAAATCAAGTTACTTCAGCTGCATGTCGATCAGATAATTGACCTCCACGTACGCCCCACATTTGCTGGAACTGCACACGTATCTCATTGAACGTTTCTGTGATGACTGCAATGAAAACGTTCTTGACTAGCCAGGAGAGAAAGAAGATCATGGTGGTGAAGTAAATAAAGGCTCGCCAGCCAGGTAAACTGTCAACTGCTCGATACATGATGAATACCCAGCCTTCTTGAGAAGAAGCTTGGTAAACGGTGAAGATACTGGTCGCTAAAACGAATAAGATTAACAATTCAAAATTAATACAAGGTTTTGCAAAGGATAAGGGGAAAATAATTACCAATTTCATCAAAGCCATTGAACCCTGTCTTGTAACGTGACATTTCCAGTTTTAAGCATTTCATGCCTTCTGGACACTGGTAACCTGAATTGGGATCCGTGGAGCAGTAGGTGTCAGGTATTGCGAGGCTATTTAATGTTACAGCACTAAGAAGATAGCGTATTAGTAAAATAAGACGGAGAAGATTCCAAGGGCTACTTTGGATCAGTGTCGTTGCGAACACAATGATTGCGCAGTTCGCCGAAGAACTGGACGCCAAGCAATCCATACAAGGACATGAAGAAGACGAAAAAGAGTGTCACGTTGTAGATTTGTTGGCTTGAACGTCTGCACAAAAGAGAGTGATATTAAACTTTCGAGAACAAATTGTGAATGTGTACTTGAAAATTTGGTTTATGCGCGATTTCGGCATGGAGAATTTGAGGAATACGCGGATAAAACGGATCATGATTAAAGGACGAGGGGCTCGGACCATGGACCAGTGCGATGCAGCAGGTACCACAGCAAAAAATTCCAGAACTTCCAGCACAACCGAAGCCCAGATGAATAAGAGCATACTGGCATCAAAACGACACCAACGATCGGCAAAGTAAGAAGATTCCCCCTAGAAAAAAGGTAGTCCAATATTGCTTTACCTTTATTTGCGCAACGCTATGAGACTCACCTTAATGAAACCCTTCATGTTGATTTTGACTATCATTTCCAAACTATAAAGCAGTGCTACGACCAAGTCGCACCCGAACGTTACATAGGGCAGAGATGGATATCGTTCGAATGAACGAGGCGTATTTAGAGACACCGAGACCAGACTAACCAAGGCACACAGCCTTAGCAAGCGTCTTATCCAGAGCTATTAAGAAGAGAAAATAATTTATATATTTGTTGCAAAATAAAGGGCCTTTAACAGACCTTGTTGATCCATTCGACTGCTGCTGTCCCGGGAATGTTTTCATCGGGAGACAAGTCACAAGTCTGGGCTTCTCTCGTTAAGCTCTGCTTCCTTCCCAGCATTGCAGCAGGCATGACTAGTTTTTTGGTTAAACTTAGGATATTACATGATAATCGGAAAATTTTAGTTATTTAGTTTCCTTCCATACTAGCAAAAATGCCGCCAATAAACACTGAAACAATGACGGAATTAAGTAGTATAAACAAACTATGGGCGACATCTAGGAAATCATGTAACCATTCCTGCAGTAAAAGTCCTTTTTTTGGAAATATCAATCTTTTAAGTCTTATCGCAAATACGCGCTCGCTTCCGTTTAGTTGGTTTTTACTTTTGACATAATTTATTCTGTTTTAATGATATTCCATAACATAATTGACTCCAAGCTTCCGTAAATTAAAGTCGGATTTGACAACGGACGGCGTGTGGGAATATCGGTCACGCACAGCGTGACGGAAAATTTACACGTATGAACTACGATCACAGCAATTTATTTTTCCAACAGACTAATTTCTAATGTGAGAACTGTAAGTTAAAATATTTTTGTGAAAGTATAAGTGAAAGAAAAGGTATTTCAATTTGAGTAATTTGCAAAAGTGTTTATATTTCGCTCATGTAACAGCGAAAGTACTCTAATTGTTGAATCCGATGTAAAATTACAAAGTAATATATAATTAAGTAAAACTATATCACAGCGCAGTTAGTCCCACTACTTTATAGGTGGCGTTAGAAACGAAATAGTTGGTTACGAGCAGGAGCAGAGAGTCGCCTTCTCCGGAATAGTTGCTTCTTGCAGCGCCTGTCATGTCAATTTTGTTGCCAAGGTTATTGAACTAGGGAATATAAGAACTGCAAACTACGAGGCGTGTAATAAAAATCCAATTGTAACAGGCGAGTGTTTGACTAATAAAATGGCCATGATAACTGCTCTATGCTAATGTGCTGGCCCAGACTCCCCTGAACGGCTGAACAGCCTGCCAATAAGTTCGACACCAAGGTCCCAGCAAAAATCATTTACATTTTTCCTCCGTTCTCGCAGCTATGGTTACTGGTTTTACCCTTTGTTATTGTGGTTGCTGCTCATCTAACTTGAAAATGAAAACAATCCATTCGAACCACAGTACATGAAGTTGTGTCCTTGTGCAGCTCCTCTATCCCCGAATCTACAAGCGAACTTAACGCCGCTAAGAGTTTTCCCCAGTATTTCCTATTTGAAACAGGTAAACATTTCTTCAGGTTTCATTAACATTAGATCAGCAACATACATGTATACGTATAGTTTTATAGAACATTACTATCTTGTTGTAAACAGATCATCTTACACTTGATTGGACGTCATGCTCGTATAGAGTAACACATTCACTACCAAGTTGCCTTATTCAGTCAAAAATCTTTATTGGCAAACTGCAGCTGTAAAGGATTCGAATTTATTCAAATAAGGTTTGGCTCCAGGATTGCTTTACTAACTATTATTTTCTTGCTAATTAGTAAATAGATTAGCTACAACACACAAAACGAACAAGTTACTGTTCAATTATATATTCAGAGCTAGCAAAGGAACGTGAGTTCTTTTCAATTTGAGTTGATTGAGTTGTGAGCTTGTGCCACTAATTACATTAGATGTGTGAACTGATATATATGCCTAATTCTTTCCTACAGAATGGTGCAAAGATTTTTGGAGTGGAATTTTTTCTTGCGAAATTGACTGGGGCCAAGTAGACGAAGATAATTGTCCGACTACCTTAGGGAATATACCTTGCATATAAAGTGGCACAGCGTGGGAAGCTAACCATGGCCGACGACGAGGTGGTTTTCGATGACGTTTATGAATTGCAGGATATCATTGGCAGGTGAGTGAGCTTTTTCCAATTTCCGTTTCCAATATCCTGTCCGAATTTGAACGTACCCACTCCCTTTCAGTCTACGTATATGTCAATCTCCATGCTGAAGTGATTGATCTAACGAATCCAAATATAGATTAAGTTAACAGTCTCAAGGTTAACCCTGTCTATTAGATTACTTAGAATGCCGTTAGTTGGCTTGTTGTTTGCGCGGCGGACACGTGTTCACGCCGTCCGTAACCTAATAAGAGTGGGGCAAGCATCTATTCATTGTATAGAAACTCAAGAATTATTAGTTCTTTCCTGTCGTGTCTGTCAGTGAGCCCAACAAGGGACCGTACTGTCGCTCGCGTGCGAGAAACAAATGAAATTGGCGCCAGTTCTTATTGATGACTTATTGATGGCTCGCTAGAACGCTGTTCTTATTGATGGCTCGCTAGAACGCTTACTGCATTTAGTTTATTGCCCTTCCGAAAGGACTTTTTGGCGTGAAATATCTGTAGAATGACAGTCTGGGCAAAAAAGCTCCATATTCATCATAAGACAAACTTTTTTCTCGAGTCCTTTCTTGCAAGCTTTCAATTGCGCTTTGCCTGCAATGAAGTCGCAATTTGTGTGAAGTTCGTGCTTAGACGCAGCTATTGTAATGCAAATCCGTAGCGAAAATGTTAAGAAAAGGAAATGCGAATATATGATGTACAATTCCCTGGTTGGTGCGAATGGCCGTGTCATTTCGTAGTGTAACGGGGAAAAGAAAAAGAGTTGTAACGTTATCGAGCCTCTCTTTTTACGTTTCTGGCACAAAAAAAAGACACCGAACCAACTTTGTCCATTACCGTAAAATTGCCGCGAGGTTTGGAAACGACATACCCTTGGAATGAAATATATGAACCAATATCCTTAGATTCCGCGTTGCTTGCATTGCCAGTGGTTTATAGTCCATGAAAATAAAGTTTTGGAAAATTTTTTAATAACCCAGAAATCTTTAATGGTGTCCAATTTCGCAGGGGGCCATGTAGCACCGTCAGGCGATGCATTCATAAGATTACCGGTCAACGATTTGCTGTCAAGATCGTCGACGTCACTCGGATCGCGGTCGCTCGGGATTTCACTACTGAAGGTAATACCCACGTAATATCTATAGCTCAATACTAAAAAAGAACAAAAAGAAAAATGAAGCTTTCGCGTGCTCAGCAGCTCATTTTTTTGGTAAAAAAAGCAGAGAAATGGGGAGAATGTACATGTTCCCTCGGTAAGAGATCCACAGGCTTAAGGTTCGAAACACCTTCGGTAGATCACCGCCAAAAAAACGGAAGTTATTACAGAAATTATGGCTTTGACATGTTGAGTAACAGAGTCAATTTCGCTTTTAAATAAACATTAATACCTTGTAATGCGAGCGTAATTTGATTCCGTCTTCGTGCAATTTCTCTCGTCTTGAAAGTTTTCAGAAAAATTTCTCATGGAGATTTCGTTTGTGATTTCATTTCGCTACTTCGCCAGTCCATAACTTGCTTGTTCTTCGGAAGGAGCCACATTTGGAATTGTATTCATCCAAATAAGACAATGAGATTCCGATGCTAAACTAATAAGAAGAAAATTAATATCAAAGTCAAGTGAACCACCTACTGTCGTTAGTTAAATTAAAACCTTTGGGGATTCTTAGAAGTCTTTTTTGGGGATTCCTAGAATGATCATAATGCATTTCCACTGTTCATTCATGCATCCCAAGCGAGATAAAAACAGTCAGACTATTTTGTTTTTAAATACTTTATGAAAATCTTGGGCTTTCGACAGACTTACGGCTTTGGAACTCGCGTTCAAAAAGCAGTCTTTCTACTGGTTATTGCGTTTTAAGTTTGTAAATTTATAAATGTACGAAACAAAAAAGGATTTTGAAGCTCGCTTTCAAAAAGCAGTTTTTCTGCTGGTTATTGCGTTTTGCATATATAAATTTACGATACGAAAAGTGATTTGTGGTTCATTTTTGATTATAAATTAGATCTCAAACGGGAAGCAACCATTTGCCATATGCTAAAGCATCCGCACATTGTCGAGTTATTGGAAACGTACAGCACAGAAGGCGTTCTTTATATGGTTTTCGAATTGTAAGCTCCGCCCTTTGTTTATCTTTATTTTGGGGGTTTGTTCGGAAATTTACCAAAGATTTTTTGTTGCAGAATGGATGGTATTGATTTAAGTTATGAAATCGTGAAACGAGCTGCTGCTGGTTTTGTTTACAGTGAAGCTGTAGCCAGGTAAATAGTTTTGTACTGTACTTTTGTTTTGAAATATTTTACCTACCACTTTTCGCTCGTCCGTTAGTCATTATATGCGACAGATACTGGAAGCTTTGCGCTATTGCCATGATAACGATGTTTTGCACCTGGATGTCAAATCGCACAACGTGTTGTTGGCTACCAAAGAGAATTCGGCTCCTTTGAAACTCAGCGGGTTTGGAAATGCCGTGGTTTTGCACGGTAGTGAAGCTGTCACTGGGCACATAACAAGTAAAAACTCTATTTATTTTTTTCAAGTGAAACAGAACGTTCTGTTGCTATGGTTTTTTGTAACAAGCAAAAGACAAGGCAAAAAAGTAACATATACGAATGTAATTGTAAAAACATAAATAAAATAAGGGCGCGTGGGTTCGTCGCATTACATGAGTCCGGAGGTTTTCCTGGGGAAACCGCGCGGCAAGCCAGCGGATGTGTGGTCAGCTGGAATTCTCTTTCACATTTTACTCTGCGGCAGCTTGCCCTTTATGGGCAGTGGCGATCGTCTGCGACAAAGCATCTGTAAGGGCAGGTTACACGTAAGTTGCTTCCCGTTTTTCGCCCTTATAACGCGTTTCCAGCTTTTGTTTGGCAATCGTGCATCTCTTGACTGGGGCTATTTTACGTGCTCTATGAATGAATGTCCTCTTTGTAGTTGGACGCGCCGGTGTGGAGCGCCATTAGCGAGCATGCCAAGGATTTATTGGAGCAGATGCTCGTCGTGGATTCCCATGATCGAATAACCGTGCACGAAGCGTTGGAGCACCGATGGATTAAGGTAAGAGGGAGAGCAGGAAACCTAAAAAGATTGTAAAGACAATAGAGAATGTGAAAAGCAAGGAAAAGGTTAAATCATTAAGCTTTTCAAGCGATTTGCTTTTCCTAATGGGTTTTCTCCTTTTTGTTTGACTCAATGTAATTTTTCTTTCATTTTGTTTGTGGTGTATTCTCTGTATAGCATCGAGACCAGTGTGCGACTCGGGCACATCTACCCCAGACGGTGGAAGAATTAAAAGTTTACAATGCCAGACGAAAACTCAAAGATTTTGCGTTTCGAGCTGCCGCTGCGGCTTCCTTCCACCCCAATACCGGTCTACCTTTGCTGGATCCTGGGGATTCCTTTTCGGATATTGAAGAAGAAGAAGATAACTTACATGGTGAGTTTGGAAAACTGTGGTTTTGAATCATATAGACTTGGCTTGTCATGTTGGGAAAGTTTGGATTCTTAATTGGCGAGAGCGGGGGAGACGTGACTTCGGGAATGAGTTGAAGGAATTTAATGGGATTTGTGGTGTTGTTTTACAGTAGTAGATTTACAGGAATTATTTTTTTTTATCTTTGTATTTTATGATCTTGTTTTACAGGAGCTGTTGGATATGTGCTGGATTCGATTGACGACATCCAATACTTACAAGATGCACCACATATCCTACGCGATCCGGTGTCTATGCAGCATTGTCTCAATGTTCAACGTTTACGAGGCCTCCTAAATGTGAGTTTTCGTCTATTTTGAGCGCTAAAAATGGATTAAAAGCATGACAGTGCACGAGGAATCGTAGTAGTATGAGATGCTTGGGTTTTAGACAAAACTTTTCTGCCTTTTTTAATAAGGTTTAGGTTATTCGTTGAGATTACAGCAGTAATGAATTGCGCAGTAAGCCTGACAGAAATTAAATAGTTAGAACCACTTTCTCGTATTGAATAATTTATACTTGTATTTTAGTAATACGTTTATGGCTATTATGTAGTAATAGCAGGGTAGTGAAGTACATAGTAATCTTGACATACATAAAAGTGGAAGCACTTTTCGCGTATACATTGTTGTGATACCTTATTGTTAATATTGTATTAGTAATACTGAAGAGGTATGAATGTATGCAATTGATCAACTGTGATTCATAAATACTTCTGTGCATGAAATATGGAAAAGAATTACGATGTCAGGTAGACCGTTATTCGTAATTAGATTCCGATCATTATTTAGAAGTATGAGGAAAGCTGAAGTAAATAAAAGAGTACTATTTATTCTTTTTGTTCCTTAAGGTTAGAGGAAAATCTGTTCCCAACATTTAATGTCAGAAATTTAGTTTAAATAATAAATAAGTTTGGATGTGACGTTTCTTTCGATTCGCTGTATATTCGACTAGAATCGATATTTAGTCGATTATTTTCTAAAATAATTCCTTTTATATTCAAATATTATTCAATTGTTTCCTGTATGTAATAGACTATTCTATGTATTTGATTACATTCAACATTGGTATGTTATGCTTTCTTCTAAAGTATCGATTTGCATTAATGGAGAGTGAAAAATATCGAGTTAGTGTTACCGAAAATGCTTTTTGAATATCGAATACGTTATATTGATTTAAGTTTTCTCTTTCTCAGCTTTTGTTCTTTATACTTTGTAAGGTCCGTGTCTATGAATTGATTTTCTTTCTTTTTTCGTCTTTTCAATGTTAGTTATACGATCGCATAAGCTCTTACGGCCTAAACGGTGTACGTGCTTCCACCGACGATGCATTGGCCAAGTGTCGGGACGTGGTGGATATTTTACGCGAAGCTACCATGGGAGTGAAAGAATGTCCCGTGGAATTGTACGAACTGCGCGAAATCCTACATCGCCCTACATTCAAGGTAAGTGAAAATGTTGTTTGTTCTTATCCTGCAACCCTCACTCCTGTCTATCTCCGAGTTTTGTGTTTGGAATTGCCAACATCTTGTTGCCTCCAGGGATTCCTTTAACAAACGAGGTGTTTGGATTCGTTTCGTTTTGCGAGCAGAAACATTGTTAGACAACAAGTTCCAGTATAAACCTTGAGAGCACCCATTCACCTTCCTTAGCTCTTTCCTTGAATTGTAGAACGCTGGTCGTAATGGGATCTCATACTGACGCTAATCTCACAACAGGAAATTTTGTGTAGATCGTTGGTATAGCGCCATCTGTTACCACGGTCGATGCTTGGCCTGGTCTTTAACCAACTTCTTTTTAAGTCAGAAAAAAGCAAAAAAGCTTTTATATCGATCCTTAGCTGCTAATTGCAAGCTTTAGGTAGTAGAAGCTAGGTCCCTGGGACGTGTGTACCATTTCTGGGAAAATATTTCGTGTTATTCCTGCCATTTAACTGGTGCAAGTCGTTTTCGGTTTAATGACTTGGAACGAGGTAAATCCCAAGAAATATAACACATTTAAGAGAACAGGCTGCTGAAAAATAAAAAGGCTATTGATTTTCGGTTTGATGTTGGTCTGCGAGCAGTGTGCCAACTGGGAGCATGAAGCACGAGGCAAAGCATTGCTACATTCAGAAGTACGGCGACAGAACCCAGGAAGAGTAATGACTTGGATTAGCTGCTGCCCAACGTCAGCAGTGATCTTCACTTTTTTTCCCGCTTCATAACAAAAATAGCGTTCCCTCGGAGCATGACAAAACTGTTGGACTAAATCAGGCAGGTTTAAGCTCCACCCTTTCTACTTTCCAAGGCTCGAAATAAAAAAAAATCATTCACAAGCTCATTCCGCTTGCATTTTTAACCATCTCTTGGGATGAGTCCTGTTTCCTGTACGAATATTACGTTGCAAGGTCAAGAAGCTTTAAAGGATTAATTGTTGTGTATTCCGTTTTTCGCTTTGCTTGAAATGCAGACTGGGAGGAGCCCACGTTTCCTAACTGCGTCAAACCCCCGCAGCATTAGCAATTCGAGGAGTTGGACAGTTTTCTATCGCTGCATTGTGGATCGTTTTCTCATTTACTTCTTCTGAAGAGTCTTCACTGAACTTTCCCTTTTTTGGGAGTTGGGAGGGGGTGCTTTTTGGGGTTCCGTTTTAATAACTCGACAGATTCGAAACAAAATTGCTGTGCAAAGTTTTACGACCCCAAATATGGACGTTGAAAGACAAAACGATGCGTTTAATAATTAAGCGTGCTAGGGAGGTGGCGAACTCGAGTCTTAATAGTGCATTTTTGGCTGCTTGCTGGTATGGGGAGGAAAAACGAGGGGAATATGAGAGAGAAAGAAACGAAAGGACGTGTGCGTGGGATTGAGATGCATTTTACGACGTCAGGAGCCGGCCCAGTGAGCCCCTTTTCGCGCTATTCTTCATTTTGCTGGCTGCGTTTCGCTCTGCTACTGCTCGCGGTGCCATATGCGTTCGTCGCGCAGAGCAGGCGCAGGCTTTTCCGAGCAGCTATGGCAGATCAATGGCCAGCTCCAAGCCCGCTGCCGCTGCTTCTTCTTCAAGCTTTTACTTGGTCCGTCTTCTTTCTTGGCTTCGACGACGCTTGCATGCCACGGCATCGCCAAAGAACCATTTCTACCCAACTTGGGACGTAGCACAGTACTGGATTTCGCTTCGCGGTTCAGCTTTTCAATCGGCCAGCCGTTGAGCTCCATTGTGTTCGTTTCAGCTCACCTTTTTTTTAAGGAAAAAAAATCTCCTTTGCAGAAGTTACTCGTGAAATCTTTACGGACAAAAGAAAATTGCCAGACAATTTCCAGAATGCTTCTGCGGGCTGTGAGTTCGGGACCATTGAAAAAGTACCGGACGTGTACTCGGTAGCCCCCAACGCGTAGGTTACGAAATTGACTGCGTAAACTGAAAATATCCAGAGAAAGAAACGTCATGGAAATCCGTGGTAGAGGTTGTTTTCGTGCTCCCGTGGCTAATAATTACAGTTTCGTGCCCTTCAGAAGTCCCTACAACAGCTGTCCTATTCATAGTCCGTACCGGTATTTACTGGATGAACACGGAGTACCGGGACCTAGCTACTTTTCTCATAACAAACCCGTAAGTCTGCGGATCCTAGCCCGAAAATCCTTTACAGTTCCTGCAATATTTCTTTCAATATATCACAATTGAAGTCATATACGTAGTGTGACGTTATTTTTCTTGTCAAGGGCTTCTAATTTGAGAAAGGAAAGGAGCAACTTTTATCGTGTTACGTAATTAGGGACAAGAGAGTTTTGTTTTGCGTCAATGAAGCATTTTCGGGTCCCTTGAGGGTACGGAAGTGACAATTCGCATGCAGCTATATACAGTATACAGCCAGAACAGAAGTATGTGTACCGGAAAATGAGTCTTTTATTGGTTCCGGTGACTGACTGAAGACTGTTTTCTTCTTTTTAGACTTTCAGGAGGGGGAAAAAATAAAGGGGCATTCGGTGAGAAGCTTGTCACAAAAGAAGGGAAAAAGACAATCTAGAAGCTAAAGATGTGAAAGGAAAAAAGGAAGCTGGGTTGTTGCGTGGGTGGTTTGACTTCTGTCTATATGATGTGGGTCGTGTTTTATATATTCGGTTGCAGTTTATCCTTTACTGTGCTTTATGACTGGAATGGGAAATGGGTTACTTTCTGCTTGGCTACATCTTATTCTTGTTTGTGTATGTGCGTGTTTTGGTTTGATTGTTGTCTCGCGAATTTCTTCGCTCTCACTACGTCATGTGTTCCAAAGGCATTGCTGCAAGCTCAAGATGCGATAGCCCAGGAGATCTACTCGGAAGAAGCTGGCCGAGTGACTCCGCCACCATTACTTCCGCCTGCTTATTTGGGATACGGACCTGGTTTGGGCTATGGAAGCTATGGGATGATTGGTGTACCGGACGATGGTCATCTTACGCTGCCCAGAGCCAGCAATGGTACGGATGCTGCCGCCCATGATGATGGACATTCAGCCGAGCATGTGACACGAGTTCGACTGGTGCAGTTTCAGAAAAATACGGACGAACCTATGGTAAAAGCTTTTTTTACAAAAATATTTCCTTTCTTTTGGATTCCGGATTTGGATGACGAGGAAAGAAAGTTGCCTTTTTTTGGGGGGGGGAAAGGGACACAAACTTTATTTCGGCGTTCCTAATCATATTCATTTCGTTCGTCTGTGTGTACTGAGGGAGAAGTTCATGTTTTGAATAAGTATGTTGCTCTCTGGAAGGTATCAAGTGTAATTTAACTTCAAAGACATGTTGGGTTCCCCCCTGAGCTACAGCTGCATTAGGCAGGCAAGTCAACAATGGGGATATCTTACTCAACTCGAAGGTGTAGATTACCAGGGAGTTTAGCTACAATACTTATTTCCTTTCTGCTTTAGTTAGTGGCTTCATGGTTAGCAAATTTCCTAATCGTAATTCAACCTTGTTAATAAGTTGAAGATAGCGTGGGTTTCAACATGTGTATTTTTCAAAATAGACCAAGTTTCAACGAAATACGAACTGTTTGTGTCAAGTTCTGCTTCAGTCAGGTTTTGAGTAACTTGTATAATCGATTAAAACGTAATTAAATAGAACTGCTAAGGACTCGAGCCTGAAGCTTTGCACTACTGCTTCGGTTAGCACTAATTGCGTAATATAACCTTTTTAGTATAATTAGTACGTTTAAAATTGTAGAAAGAACTGAGCTACATTTTGTTTCCCAGACATCTCTTGTGGTTGGGAATTTCCAAACTCTTAAAGCGCGTTTGAAAGAGTAGATAGACGAAATTCATTTCTTGAAGAACTTGATTTTCTTGTGCAGCGAATACATTTATTTATAGTTTATTTTCTTTAAGGGTATAATACGACTAACAGTTATTACTTTCAACAGCTGATAAAAACTATCTCTTAAATGGCAATAGTTACCGGAATCACTTGACTGATGCTTTAAAAACGATATACTTTGTTAATTTTTCTCCTGAATAGCCGTTCGCGAGTTATGGGCACGCAAACTGTTTGTCCTGGCGTCACAGACATGTCATGGCTTGCCTTGTGTTGCTAGTTATTATGGAAATCTGTTTGTGTAATAATACGTAAATAGTTATCAAAACTTGAGTTCCATGGATATTGGTACGTATGTGACTTCAGGGTTTCAGAAAGCCACGTGATCCTATTGCTTTAATTCCCTTCTTTAGTAGGGTTAGAAACTACTTCGCACATAATGGAGGGAAAGACTTATCTGATAGAAACTAGTTTTCTGGTTCTTTTTGTTAAGGCAGATTTTGTTGGTGGCCATTTCCCTTTCATAATACTACCTACGTTACGACCAATGATAGCGTGTATACTGTTGCAGCTTTCTGTGGATCTTTATTTTACATTATATTGTCTTTCATTGTTGAGGGAATTGTCCCTAAAACATTCCATTATTTCTCCCTTGAAGACTGATGGCGAGTTAATAGTTTTGGCTGGGTTTTTAGGGCATTACGTTGAAGATGACTGAAGACGGACGCTGCATCGTTGCCCGAATTATGCACGGCGGGATGATTCATCGGCAAGGAACTTTGCACGTTGGGGATGAGATACGGGAAATTAATGGACAACCCGTCTCTAACCAGAGCGTGGATGCCTTGCAGAGATTACTGGTATGCTATGAGTGGCACCCTTACTAATTGCTTTGTTTTTCAGGCCTTTATCCTCTAAATCCTGTTGGGGTTCACTTGCTTCATTATCTATGAGTCTGTTTTCGCCATACTAGGCAATTAGTACTAGTTTTCTCCCCTCACACTCCTTTTTGCTTTCACTGGGGGGTACAAAGTAAGTGTCATTTATTTGAAAGGTTTCTTTGTTCCTTAACGTCAAATTTTTTGGCCTTGTGTTCCTTTTTGCGAGAGTTCAGTAATGCGGGTTCCTATTGTTTGATATGTCGTTCCCGGGAAAAGAATGAGGGTAATATCGGTGGTAACGTGCTAGGCTTGCCGGGTTCCAGTACATTGTCCCTTATATGTGCTCGTGCTGGCAAGGCAAGTCTCTACAACTTTATTGACCAATTTTTCTGGATTCGCTGTCTGTCGCCTTAAATGCTACCATTTCGCGGGCAATTTTGGCTCGAGGCCCCGTAAGTCTAAAGAACCCTGCCCACTTTTAGCTCTGACACGACGCTTAAATGGGAAGCAAACGATAAAATTTTCAAGAATTTTTTCCTCGGTTATACTGGCTAATTATATGTCATGATTTTTTTTTCTCGTAGAGAGATGCGCGTGGTTCAGTGACGTTCAAGATTGTGCCGTCGTACAGGAGTGCTCCGCCCCCTTGCGAGGTACATGCTTATACACGACCTACTGATCTATATCCCTTTCTGAGTCAGATGAAATACGCTGCTCCTCTTGATTAGTAACTTATTACCATGACTTAAAGAAGGAAACAAATCAATGACTCTCTTTGACTTAAACTAAAAAATCTTGTGTTTTTGCACTTTGCGAGCTCTATTTTTATAGCTAAGCTCCTGTTTTTGTTTGTTTTTTGTTGGCAGGCCCTTAAGCATGTTTCTTAAATACTCGTAGTTCAAAAACGGGCCAACATTTCTTAAATGAGCGAGATTTTCCCCAAGGTTCTAAAATGTTGCCAAGGCACAGGGTATGCAAGCTATAAACCATGACAAAGAATGCAAACCCCGGTAAAAAAGGGGGAAAATATGTTACTTTTCATTTGAACCTTTATTTTTCTTGTCTTCTTTTTTATCATGGCTAAAAACAGCTATTCAGGATCAAACCAACTCCGGTCCTTGTAAGTACGCCACTACTACTGTGTTCTGTTTTGTTTTTGTACGTAAAAAAAAGCAGATTGGTATCGAAGTATTGATGGCTTGAGTATGATTTTCGATATATTTTTCTTCACTTCATTTTTATCCCAACAAAAACTTAAAGAAAACTTGCAAATATTGTGAGAAGGCGCAATTTCCCTTTGCCTTTCCTCCTGAATCTGTTTTCCCTTTATATCCAAGTTTTGGTTCCTATAATACAAACTCCTATAGTTGCATGTTCGCAATGTTTACAACGGAACTTTGATTCCCATCGTACGTGCAAGCCCTTGTTTTTCCTCTTACACTATTCTTTGTTTCTTTTAGGTTATATTCTACCTTGATATGTGCTTCCCATTCTTTGTTGGTTGTTTTTCTTACGTACATAAACCCTATGTTTGTTTCGCTTGCATACCCTGCTGGCTTTTGTTTTTGGGGAGGAAGCCATGATATTTGAAAGCTTTTTTTTGGTATTCAAACTTGGCTCATGCTTATCGAATTTTTTCTCGTTTGTCCTTCTTTTTCGTCTTTTCTATTTCCGGAAATCATCCAAATGTGTGCTCTCCCCACTCTCTTGACGTGCCAAACTTGATTGGGATTTTAGATCTTTGTGAGGGCGCTTTTCGATTACGATCCTTTCAAAGACGATCTCATTCCGTGTCCACAAGCCGGAATCGCCTTCAAGACTGGAGATATCTTGCAGGTAAAATCTATCCATTTGCCTTCTATTATGGCTTGCTGGACCCCAAGAAGCTAATGGGGAAAGGGATTGGTATGTGTCTCTTGTGGGGTTTCTAGATTATCAGCAAAGACGATGGGAGATGGTGGCAAGCGAGGAGAGATAATGCAGGCGTTGCAGGATCAGCAGGACTGATTCCTTCGCCCGAACTACAGGAGTGGCGAGCAGCTTGCCAAGCCATGGAGAAAGGCAAACGAGAGCAAGGTATCAAATCGAGTTTCGATTTTCCCTTTTTTCCGTTGAGATCTTCCCTAGTCGCTAACCGGTTATGATTCCCTAGTGAATTGTTCATTTTTCGGGAAGAAGAAAAAGCATCACAAAGACAAATATCTCGCCAAACACAACGCCATTTTCGATCAACTCGACTTGGTTACGTATGAAGAAGTCGTCAAACTTCCGGGTAGGGGAAAATAAGCTATTTCATCCGAAGTAAAGCTTATTTGGAGGATTTTTTCTCTTGTCATTGTAGCTTTTCAACGGAAAACGGTGGTTTTGTTGGGGGCCCACGGTGTTGGTCGGAGACACATCAAGAACACACTGATTGCTAATCATCCAGAGAGATATGCATATCCTATTCCACGTAAGCGTTCCAAACAGTAAAGCCAGTAAACGAGGGGGGGGGGGGAGGACAAAAATGGAAGGCGAAAAGTGTTAAGCTAGTGGAGTTCAGTCTCTGAGCCCAATTGAACTGAGCGGCTGATCCTGTTCTTTTCTTGTGCTTTTGTCAAACAGATACGACGCGTGCCCCACGAAAGGAGGAAGAAAATGGAAAGAACTACTTCTTCGTTTCCCATGACGAAATGATGGCCGACATAGCCGCCAATGAATACCTAGAATATGGTAAGTTGGGCAAGGAGGGGCAGTAAACATAAATTCTTAAGGCTCCAGTATACCTTAGCTTATTCAGGCGAAACAGTCATAGATGGCACTGATGTTATTGTTTTGTCAAAGCCCTCGGTAAGAAATAAAAAAAGAAATCGATAGCCGGCGAAGTTCCTGTACGCTTGTTTTGATTTTGAAAAGTACAAATTGTCACCACAGTTTGTTGTAGCAGCACAAGTGCGCAACCAAAGGACAGATGTTAGTTGTAACTTCATTTGCATATTGCTACTTTATTACTCATTGGAAAAAATTTGCTTTGGTTGTCCATAAACTATTAGCAAGTTCAAGATTACTGTCAAAGAATTGTTTCATTAAATGCACTGGTTTTCTCAAAAAGTTGTTCCGAAATTCCCATGCTAACCGCCTATACCGAGCTAAGGTATACGGGAGCCTTAACGTATTTATTTTGGGTATTTTTGAAACATTGCTTTTAAGAATGAAAATAAGGTAGTCATTGCTTTTCGTTAATCAAAAAGGTACTCATGAAGAAGCCATGTACGGCACCAAGTTGGAGACGATCAGACGTATCCACCAAGAAGGGAAACTCGCAATTTTGGATGTCGAACCACAAGCCTTAAAAGTTTTAAGATCGGCGGATTTTGCTCCCTATGTCGTCTTTGTGGCTGCGCCTGCCATTCAAAATGTGGGCGATGTAAGAAATGTTGCTTTTCTCTCATCTTTCCTGCCTATTTTCGGCTTTGTGTGAAAGGAGAGAAGGACGTTTTGTCTGATGACTTCTTTTTCGTCTTTTTCTAGTATGACGGGAGTCTGGAGCGTCTTGTGAAAGAATCCGATTTGCTGAGACAAGCGTATGGCCATTTGTTTGACTCGACGATCGTCAACAATGACATCGAAGAAACCATTAAGCTGCTTGAAACCGCCTTGGAGAAAATATCGACGATGGCTCAATGGGTGCCAGTAGCATGGGTATATTGAGCTGTATAGCCCAACCACACGCAACAACTTTTCTTTTTTTAAGTTTCATCTCCCAGCAAAGGCAAACTGTGCACTGTACGTAACTGGTATAGTGCATTGTGTTGGGCAACCAGTCTAGATCTTTTCACTTTTGGGGGGATTTGATTTCCAAGTTTGACTTTTTTTTATTTATTTTTTCTATTTCCCTTAACCTTTATTTTGCGGTGACATCTGGCAAACCACCAAAGCATCACATGCAGAAGTATTGTACCGTATGTTCAGGAGAATTTGAGGTGGGGATCTCGTTTGCAACTTCTGAGTCTTGTTATTTTCCCTGGTTGATCCTAAGGACAGAAGGGATGTGTAGGACTTTTGAGAGTTATTTCATTCTTGCCAAATGCACTGCCCCGTTTTCGCCTTTATATTTTTTTTTACAAACACAACTTTTAGTTGGGTACTTTTTCTTGGTTTCGCAAGATTTGAGTTGGCCTTAAGGCATCTTTTACATTCCGAGTGGCAGCTTCATTCTTCGGGTAGAATCTCGTTTAGTTCCCAAGTTCCAGCAAGCTGTTCCCTGACTTACTTGTCTCAACAGGAGCTATGCCTGCTTTTAGAGAGTGTGTTAAAAGCTACCCTAACTATGGGAACCCAAGTCACCAGTCCCTGTTGAACTAGTATCCCACCCCATCGTGTTTCGACCACCTTCGTGATCCTGTGTATTTCATTCAGTAAATTATTTTTCGTTTTGGGGCCCCCAAGAAAATTGTTAATGAGTTTAGATCGATTATGGACTACTAAAATAATCCTCCCCATCAATCCCGTTGTTACAACTGCCTCCTCCCCCCTTTTATCTCCCTGCCCTGCCCGTTCTCCCCCTTAAAACGTCGGACAGCATGGACATTTTTTGGGTTACTTAGTTGGAAGAATTTTTAAAATTTTTAAAATAAACCTCTCAAGTTTAAACCGCCCTTTAATAAAAACGAAGCCAATTCCGAATAATTTCCAGGCGTAAAAAAGTAAAGAGCGAAGACCAAATAGCAGCAGAAGACTCTGACCAAAAAAGGTTTATTAACAAAAATTCCACAGCAACCGCCATTTTTGCCTTGTCCAAAAGGGATACAAAAGAAAGAAAAACGAAATCAAAAGATCGCAGTACTAAAAGGCTATTCACATGCAGGTCCAGGGAGAGCGATTTAGTAGACAATGTTGTAGCCGAACTGCTTGACGGGTTGGAATCTCAGCTCGACCTTTGGTTGGGTGTAGACGATGGTCTGGAAAGGAGCAGGAGCAGCCCATGTGTAGACGGGAGCCTCTTTGACAGCTTCCTTGGGTTCAGCGTAAGCTGGGGCAACAATGGTCTGTCCCTGCCACCAGGGAAGAGGAAGAGGAACGCCGCGGATCAGTGCTTGGGGAGCAACCGCTACGGGCGCGGAATCAACAGCAACTGGTGCAGGTACGGGATCCTCAGCAACCGGTGCGGGTGCTACGTCGGGTTCAGCTGCTACTGCAGGCACCGCGTCCTCAACCGGTACAGCTTCTGGAATCACGGGTACTGCAGGGGCTACGGGGAGGTGGTCACCAGTTGCGCGATATCCATTATCGTCAGCCTCGTAATTGATCTTGTAGTTCACACCATCGGTACCAAGAAAGCTATCCATTTATGTTACTTACAGTTTGTTTAACTATATAACTTTATAATAAAGGTAGATGTAGTTTACCTGTATTCACCAGACACGGCAGTTCCAGCTACTCCTATTTCTTGACGAGAATGAGTCTCGGCATCGTAGCTTAGGATTTCCGAAGGGCGAGCCGCAGTCAAAGCGAGCAAGGTAGCGAAGATCTAAAGGTATTATATCGAAAAGTTTACATTAAATGACTTAATGCTATTTAAATGATTTAGAAGGCAGTTTGGAGGCAAAGGAAAACTTACAATAGCTTTCATGATTGCGTGCGGAACAAAGTTGTGTCTGGTGAAAAGGCTTGGAGAGCCACTGACGACTTGGGGACTGAGGAAGAGTATTTATACTCGGTCAAGTATACCTGAGCAATGGAACTGGATCTAGACTTGCATCAGAAGAGTCGCAGGTTCTGTACCACACCCAATTATGCAAAGCGGATGCTCTCATAAACATTTGAGAAGGTCATTGATGTACAAGCAAAAGATGGTGGTGTCTTCGTCTTTTGCTGGGGATGATATTTTGGACCGACGTCAAGGCCGACTTCTTCGGACGTTGAAAGAAATGGGAACTAGTACATTGATTAGACGTAATCTCTGAATACCTCTTCTCGTATAAGACAGTAGCAAGTGCCAAGTTTTAAGCCTTGCCATCATACAACTTTCACATTTTGCATTTAACTGAGCGAGATTCTAGGAACCTTGACAATCTCAGTTTTCCATGAAGGTTAACTTTAAATACCAGCCAAGCACACAGAATGGAAGATCTTTGTCTATATCTGCTGTGGGCTACTGGGTTTTTCGTGAAGTCCTTTCGCATTCTCTGTGCAATTCATTGCTATGCAGCTCTCGTAGTCTAAGAGTTGTTTCGATGGGCGTTTTTATTTTCAAATTTGATTATACTCACTCAAAATGTCTTGGGTTTATAATTTGCAATGACGGAGTACAAACTTTAGTGAAAATTGGTTAATTTTTTTCCTGTAGGTTTTTGCATTGAATATTATTAATGAATTGCTCTTAGTGGTTGATGTATTGCGAATGTACATTACAGCAGCGTATCTCGGAAGTGTGCGCGACGCGACGCCCGCGGTAGGCTTACAGGTGCGCCGCGAATAATTCCTATAATTTCATAGATGTAGCACTTATATAGGCCTATGTTCTTAGGGGTGCCGCGAACGAAAAAGTTCGAGAACCCCTGCGTTAGTGTTTCTGTGTACTACAATCGCATATACGCACGTGGAGCCCGTAGAGAGTTTGGCCTCTGGGTAAAACGTTCTGCACGAAACAATTCTATAGGTATTTATAGGTTTCTCTATCGTTGATTAAACTTATAAGCTTGTTAGTTTGCAATAGAGCGTACATTTACATTGTTTATTATTTTTCGAGTAGGTTTTACAATTAATAATAATGTATTGCTGTGATAAATAATCCCCCACAATTTGTGTTTGTACAGAATTTGGCCTCTCAGTGTGAAAAGTTGTGCATGGAACAATTATATAGGTATTATATAGTTCGTGTCGTGTCTATCGTGTCGGTAATTCTGCCGACGTATTCCCAGCCTGTAACTTATTGCTCACAAGGCCGCTCATAAATAATGCGATGTCATCTATAAAGCTCATTTCATCATTCTTCTACAAAAGGGATAAATATAGTATTTGTCCATCTATGACTCCTTATTGTTGGCACGGTCCCTTTGACTGACCGTTACATGAGGCAGGGGCAAGATCATCTTCTTTATCATGGAAATCCAAGGCCGCGCTATTAACGCAATATCGTTTGCCCGTAGGTTTGGGTCCGTCCGTGAACAAATGACCCAGATGACTGCTACATTTTGAGCAGCTCACTTCCGTTCGCACCAATCCTGGGTTGGTAATTAAAAGCAGAAGATTGGAACCAACTGGGAGACGGCGTAATTAATCCAAATGGGATTATATGTGTGTACAGTAGGGTACAGTAAAAAGGCCCCCGTCACCGTGATTTAGTAAGTTGGGAGTTTCCCGTCATAAGAGCGCGTGCCATACCAGGCAGAATCCGACCCGCGAACCCAATGGAATGCCATAAACGATGTCAGGGGTAAGTGGAGACACCGAGTTAGTTTATATGATGCAGAAAGTGGAGAGAAAAAGAAAAAATAATAAAGTTGTTTGGGTTAGTACACTGCTCGTGACTGTTTCCTTTGGTTGGCTAATCATTATTATTAATGCATATTTGATTGTTTAGAAAAGCTTGCGAATCGTTTTTTTTTACAATATAATTACCATGGCTGACATCTTTGGTGAGTTTGATTTTTTTGTTATCTATCACGTCGTAAAAAGCAGGCCAACCGGAACCTGAGTCGTATTTGGTGTCGGAAACGAACAAATCCTCCCCGCATACCACGCATGCATACGTGCCGTCTGCTTTCAGTTTGTAGTATTTGTTCGTAAACGCCCTGGAAAACAGGAAGAACAACATGGCCTTTAGCCAAAGCTATGAAATATCTCGACAAGTTATGGAGACAGTTTGTACCGCTCAGTTTCCTTCTTTTGTGTGACTTGGTACTGGAGCGGGGTCAAACGCCGGCGAAGTTCCTCTTGAAATTCTGGAGATTTGGGATCCAGCTCATCCATTTTGCAAAAATGTATGTAGCGCACCTACAAAATAAAAAGAGCTAGGATTAGTTAATAAAAGTCTGCTTTTGAGCGGTGCCGAACTTCAAACAAGCTTGCTAATTTTAGAAAGAGTGCGGCTGGGAGCAACCAATCTTTCGAGCCAGCTGGAGTGCACGCAGTTGCAGACACATATTAAGCGAACCAAGTTGGGCTTCAAGTTGTAGTTGAAATATATATATATATATATATATATATATATATA
>RJJA01000436.1:294-15911 GCA_003724045.1 Lepidurus arcticus | reverse complement strand
ATATATATATATATATATATATATATATATATATATATATATATATATATATATATATATATATATATATATATTACAGTCTTTAATGGTAAAAAGTCAACAGACGTCGGGACGAAAACGATAAGAGCACGAAACAGCGGGGGTATAATTTCATACCGTGGAGGAAGGAAATTTGCATTAAGCCTGCGCCCCCGGGCCTCCTGCACCGGTAGGTCAACTGCACGCCAGACAGCATGCTAAGGCAATGATGTAAATAATAAATGCTACAACTTCGGTTTTTAGTTTCGGACGCTGAGGTTAGTAATTTAAATGGAGTACTAGAACAGACGCAGCACAACATGCGCAATGGGGCTAACAGTTATTCATGACAACAACGTTATTGATCGCTAAAACGACACACTCACTTCTCTTCCACTGAAAGCAAAGAAATGGTGGAGTGCCTGCGTTAATCTTAATGGAGGCAAAGATCTCTTTGAACTAGGACATTACGAAGTAATAGTACCACGTTTCAGTAAACTGTTTAACACACACTTCGAGTTTCAGGGATTAAAAGTTGCGTCCCATGGACTTCAAAGGGAGGCTGAAGAGTTCTAGAGCCTTTGCTAGAAGGCACGGAGCAGTCCGTGAATGCGGACTAGGACCGAACGCTTTGCCTGCAGACTGAAATGGATGTATGTTTCGTGCCAAGTTTGGGCACACGACAGAAGGCGGGTTCCCAAAAGGAAGAGCGGAGGGCTTATAATTGAGCCACGTCAGGCTACACGTCGTATGACGTCAACAACAACACTACGTCAAGCCACAATAACATGCGCTAAAACAAGCAAAGATTGTATCTTAAACTTATTATTGCCGGCGTTTCTCTAGTTAATGACATCAATCAAGGCCTTGAGTAAAGCTTATTTTGCATAAAGATATGAAACGAAAATTTCTTTCGTGTATTAGCACCTTTGACAAGCGTGCCCATTCCTTCGATTCCCCAGCCGCATACAAAGCACGAATCCTCTTAGCAGTAAGGATCCTGAGCTGACTGGTACTTTCTTGCGAATTGCCTGGAGCTATAAACTTCGCTATTTGCCGTTTAGTCCGCTCGCTACACTATCGCATGTGCAGCCGTTAGCTTCGGATTATTTTCCGGTTGCTTTGCTCCAATTTCATCGTAACCGAACGGCCCAGGAATTACTGTGGATCCCCAAAGTACGGCTCGCCTTTCCTAGCAGACAAATCCATAGCAGACTTGTAAGCTAAATTGTACAAATGGGAAGTGCGATCAAGGAATAGTAACTTATCTCTGGAGAGTTCTCTTAAGAGAACTCTTGGAAAGAACGTGATTCGAATAAAGTTACGAAAACATTGAGAGGCTTCATGTTTGTCTTCAGGATTAAAAAATGTATAACAATTATGGATCATTAGTAACATTATGGAGCGTGCTTCTGAAGTATATACTCAGCACCCACGCAAAAAGGCTCTGGGGAAAGACCCAAATTGAAAACAAAACAACGACACAAAAAGAAAAAAAAGGGGGTAGGGGAAATAAACTTACACCGTAATTTCCTGGACACTGTCTTGTCGACAACATGACTTGCGTAAGTCCGTCACTGAGTTTTTCCCACTGGACAGTTCACATGACTCGCTATGCATGTGCGGCATATGCAAATCAGGCATAGCATTTTTCCTTCCACCTTCCATGACTACAGTTTGTTGCATTTCGAGGATCTGCTTCATTTTTTGCACCGCCAAGTCCGGCGAGCTCAGACCGTAATTTGTTGATATTTTGTTGTGCAGCTTTTCTTCTTCGGATTTGGTTTTGCTGGAGCATCTGCTGTTCTTTCGGTAGTAACAAAAGCATGCGACAGCGACCAAGTTGAGAATCAACAAGGTGGCCCCTATGGCCACCGTAAGAGCCAACATAGCACCGTAACTAAGTGGCCAGAACATTGTCGTAGGATGGGCTGATGGCGATATTGTGACTGAAGTGGATGGGACATTAACAACAAGTGGCAGCGACGGTGTTGGACAGTCCGTCACATCCAAAGGATATTGCGGGGGTGAGGCGGTAGATGCTGCTGTTGTTGTAAGTGGCGTTGCAGTGGAAGTCGGGGGCCTCGTTACCACTAATGGTCGAACAGGACCTAGCAGAGTAATCACTTTAGGCGTTTTGGTCTTGTTATGAAATAAAGGAGTCGGTCTTATCATACCTTCATAGAAGATAGGTTCTTGTTCTCGAAATTGATGATGCACCATAGCAATATCGTCGTCACCCGGGTGATGCAGCTGGGGAATGAGTCGCAACCAAACGGACATACGATGGCTTTGGTAATGAGACCGAATCCGGGAAGGCAAACCTTCATTATGACTTAACAGGTTAAAGTTTGACAAACAAACATGCTATACTGTAGTTTACCCAGTTGGAGGTATTTCTGTCCCATTTCTGTGAACGACTCCCAGTCCAGGTTTCTCTCCCCAGCTTTATTCTCTCCGTGTTCGTTAGGATCCCTAAGACCCTTAAGAGTCAGCTCAGAGAAGGGGAAGACTGTATATATTTGTTACCCGGCGTACGAGAATCCGGCCACGTAAGCTATAAGCTGTTCAGAAAAATCCACGTACTCCGAGTTGGGAAGACGACCGGTAAAATCGGGCTTGTCTACTAACGGGTAGCCAAGAAGCAACGCAACCACATCCACGGAATGGCCTTCCTGTATAGGCGTAACCATGACAAATGAATCCCAAATCCTTCCGCGTTATACGGACTCGTTTGAGGTATAAGAAAACCTTTTTTTTTCCTACCGTGGTTCCGCGTTCAATACCTTCTTCGCCTTCTTCTCTCTCCCTGTCCATGGTGAACATAAATGTCTTGCCGATTCTTTTTGGCGACGAACTGCGAAAATGCAGAACTTCCATCGCCGGCGCCACAACCAAAGCGTGCTGAAGGGCAAGTAAAGTGGACGCACGCAGCGCCCACGGTTCTTTGCCTTGTCCTGGCCGATCCCAGTCCGTGTACTCGTTTCGTAAAACAGCCAGAATCTCATTGGTGTGAAAATCGAAGAGGTTTCGTACTAAGGTCCGTAAAAGTCGATCTCTGCGATCTTCGTTTACCGATCGGGTTAAATCTCTCAATTCCAAGTCGTCCACGAACTCTAATGGAGTTAGACCAACCTACAGAACAGAAGGGAAGAAATGTGTGAAATTTCCGCTTGACTGATCGCAGTGAAAGAGAAAATCTTGAAAAAAGGTCCAAGTCATGGAAATGCTTTACCAGCAGGTCGCAGTCATCCACGGCTTCCGCTCTTTCCTGCATGAGTTCCTTTGGGAAGGCTCGGACGGAAGAGCCGTCCACGAACGGAGTAAGTGGTGGCAAAAAACGAGGGCTCGTCACATTGACATTTAAGAGAGCTTCCAATGACAAC
Organism: Lepidurus arcticus; assembly: GCA_003724045.1. Lineage (NCBI taxonomy): Eukaryota > Metazoa > Arthropoda > Branchiopoda > Notostraca > Triopsidae > Lepidurus > Lepidurus arcticus. The sequence continues at coordinate 12,507 of RJJA01000436.1, read as the reverse complement.
CGACGTAAGCAGGGTGCCAAGTCGTAGCGATTGTTGATAGGGTCATCAGAAGTCCAACAACCCAGTTCCACCGCCACTTCTTGACGTATTTCTTCGGGATCCTTGGAAACGGCTCCAGGATTCAAAGCGGAGCCTCCTAACAATACTGCGCCTTGAAACAACCCTATAATAAAAGAAAATAGTACAGCTGGTTTTAATATAACTTTATTATTTTCTTTTTCATAGCCTTCGTTTTACGGCTAGTACTATACCTTTCGCTACGGGTGAAAGCATCAGAAGATTGACAAGTCCCGCGCCACTGCCAAAGCCGAGGACTGTAAGGCGTGACGCGTCTCCCCCGAATGCTGCAGCATTATGATGCAGCCAATGAAGGGCAGCTACAACATCAAGCAACCCGTAATTGCCTTGTGGGCTGTCTCTTGGCGACGTTTTTAGAAACCCTATTCGGTAACATATGGTTCGGTATTACAGTTTGACAAGCGTTTAGTGAGAGCTTGAATGAACAATCACTTTTCTTCTTTTTTTTATTTATTTTTCAAACAGGTTACCGAGTACTCCCAGACGGAAGGACACAGTAGCGACAAGCAATCTTCCCCTGCTGGCAAGCACGGAGGCATCGTAAAGGTTCCCTGAGCCCCAGCTTAAAGATTCGCCATGCACTAGCAACAAAACAGGCGGTCTTTCTCCTGGGGAAGCATGACCATCTGCAGAAAAGATATATAACGGGGCAGACATGTTAAAAAAGGCGACATAGTGCTTGGGAAACATATGCTTGATAGGGCTATTTAGAATCAAAGGCACCATGTGGAACCTGAAGGTTTCTTTTTCAGTGATAGCAAGAAATATTCACTTTGAGCTAAAACATGGAAAATGACTTTTCAGTACACTTTCAGCTTTATCGATTATTCAGAAGACTCCCATTTTTCTTTTTAATCCTTTTAACATTTTAGCTCCTTAAAAGCTTTTGAAACTTTCTATCATTTTTGTACGACTCTTTCTAAAGCCACGTTTTCTTACATTCTAAGCGGTGCTTTCTTTGAAAGTTAAAAAAAATGCTAATTGCAAGAAAGCCATTAGCAGCAGCCATAATCAGAAAAGATTTCGCCAAACGTTCGCTGCTATAAACGTTCGCTGCTATAATGGGCACGCGAGGAGCAGATCCTCGCAACTGCTAATTATGTCATCAGTCACGTGGAAGTTTCACGTGCTAAGTTTCGGCATTATTTTCCCCGTAATTTATAAATCCCCCTGTGATAACTTTAGGGTTTGCTTTAGTATCAGCTGAACTTTGTCAAAAGCAATGATATTTAAGTCTTCTGTACAATGTCTATCTGTCTGCAGGAATGCTGATGTTCACTATGCGAACCTTAAAATAAACCAACGTACCCTTTGTCCATAACCTTTGCAGTTGCTTCCTGCCTTGACTGTCTAAGATACGTTGACGTTGGGCTAGCTTAGGACAAGCTGGGTATAAAAAGACGATCCTTATTTGACGGGAAAAAAAACACTTTTGACTTTTGACAGAACAAGGTAATACAAAGCTCCCAAATCTTGTGAAACTACTGAGCTGACAAAAATCTTTTAGAGAGTAGAAATGTTATGTTTTTATGCCAGTTTAAAGACTCCGTAGAGTGGCAATTCATTGGCAATCCTTGGTTAGCTTTGGCAATCCCTTGGTACCGAACGGATACATACATATTTTGTTAAAAAACATCAAAATTGTATCCATTTGCTCTAGTGCGCTGTTGCTTGCAAGTAGCACACAGCGGCACTGCAGTATAGTTTTTACCCCAAAACTTGAAGCGAAGCGTATACTACTTGAAGCGTTCTATTCTTTTCCATCTCGATTGTCATTTCTCAAACCAAGCAGCAAAACAGAAACAGCAAAGAAAGAAAGCGTTATACACCATTTTTGATTTGTGAAAGCTTCCGACCTGAAATGTACTGACAAGGTAAAACATTTGAATTCATTAGACAGGGCGTTCATCGCCATTTTGTTACATGTAAATTTCCTGCTTGTATCCCAAACGCGTGATGCACTGCATTTATTTGTGGGCGTTGGTATTGCGAGCAGCCTCACTCAGAGGGATATGTACAGTACGATACTACTGTAAGTATCCTTGCAGCAAAGTTGCAGAGACGGACCCGTAAGTACACTTGCCCACTAAATAGCGATACGTAAAGCTGCTGGGCGTTTACTTCACACTTCAAATAGCTACCACAACAGATATACGTCTGACACAACCTGGACACGACTATACATTACAATGGCGTTTGGGCAAGCGGTAAACTGTCAAACTGGCATGATTGAAAATTGTAGATCGAAGCTAAACCGGTATTGTTCCGTATAATTTTTCCATTGTTTTAACTTATTTAAAATTTATATTTAATTGAGAACTGTTTCAAGTTAGGCTCGGCTTAGTAAGATAGCTTAGTTTAGGTTAGGTTTAAATTAGTTAGGTTGTTTGGTTTAGTTTAAGTTAGCAACAGAGCAAGCGGCTATCTTACAGCTAAAGTGCAACAGTAACCATAGAAAAGATACGGATACGGTCATGTGTACGTGGCTTATTATTATTTTTCTTTTACGAAGCTCTTCGCTTTTCTTTATTTCTCTAAGAAAGAAAAGAAAGTTATTGGGTAGATAGTTCAATACGAGGACATGACTAGTACACTATTGAAATAGTAAATCAACTTTGCAATTATTCAACCGGGATAAAGTAACCTCAGAGCTTCCCTTCTGGCTTGTTGGATCTCTGCCGTGTATAGCTTCTGAGGTATCAAGTCTATAATAGAACACCCTTAAATCCTGATAGTGCGCTCGTAAAAAGTAGGAGGGGTGTAAGAGATCAGAGAGATATTCAGACAGCTTTTTTTCCATCACGGGAAGCAAACTACCCGGATTCCGTTTCCGGATTATCTCTAATCCGCAATGTGTTAAAGGTTAGGGTTTTTACTTGGCCACCCGCGCATTATTCGTCTCAAATGCCATGGTTTTGCTTTTTGCATTGGCTGGTTTGGTTCAAGTTCTTATACTTTTACGTTTACTTTTAGATACATCAAAGGGACTACAACACTTGGGTGACTGTCCCAAAGAAGGAAATTTAGCACACACTGGATTCTTGTTAAGCGCTGGTCAAAATATTCCATAGGTTGTCTGTTCGGGTGTTTTTACTAAAACACCCACGTCGCTTTACGTTCAGGCCATATCCGAAGGCGGTAGATTACATTAAGGTCACGCAAAGGCTTGAGAAATAACTTTAAAGTTTTTTTGTGACGCGTGGGAACGCAAATCGTCACGCAAACGGGGGAATACACATTTTTAGAGCACTACAAGAAACCTGTAGTCCTTATGGGATTCCTCGGCGAAATTCGCTCATTTCGGACAATAGTTCGATTTCCGTGCAGTGGTGAAAACATGAAGTTGTCATGACAATCTCGTTTCATGTGAAGCCTGTCGAAATTATTCAAATAAAGCTTGAAGCGTAGGTGCTTTTTCGTCTATTGGTGTATATCCGCGGTGTACCCTTGATTGATTTCTCTTGAAAAAAAGAAACGGAACGAGAGAGCTAGTATTACCTTACCCTTGGGGTACAATACTACAGAGCCCCTGTACTAGTTCATACAAATTTCGAAGCGTAGATGCTTTTTCGTCTGTTGGTGTATCCGGTGTACCCTTGATTGATTTCCCTTGAAAAAACGAGACGAGAGAGCTGGTATTACATTTACCCGTAGAGGTACTACTATACTACAGAGCCATGTACTAGTTCATAGAAATTGATACATAATTAGAGTGATAGTTGTTCAGAAAGCAATCTTCGGGAGCCATATATACAATCGTCAGCTCTGTCCATTCGCCGCAGTGGTCTAGAAAGGATAAAATTGTGTGATCCATAACAAACAGGAATTTTTCGCAGGATGCTGCACGATAAAACGTGTACAAGAAACGTGCGTGCTCTCATGTTTCTTTGCTTATAAAAACGCATGGAATTTTTTTGAAGACAGATGTATGTCTACGTTTCTCACAGATGTATAGCAAACGGCCCGCCTACGCATCAAGATCGCCAAAGGGCACCGGGATCAGTCGTTTATAAATTGTGAGCAGTTTACCTTTTGGCTTTTTTGTATTCCTAGTGCTCTTCATCTTTTCTTGCAACATTGGACGCACAAGTTTATGTTTAGCTCAGAGAATGGGATTTGGAAGAAAACTTTTGAGCTGTTGTTACGTCTTCCAATTGTGTTGCTCTGTTCTGTTACGATAATATTCAGGAGAATAAAAGGAAATAGAGTGGTGGTAGGAAGCTTAGGGAAAGTATTTCTTTGATCTTTGAATGCTTTCATGATGATGATTTCATTGACGTGTTGTTCTGATGGGTTTGTTTTTCCTTTCGTTTGTGCCTGTAAGACTGTTTTGAAAGCGATGAGGAACTTTCGAGTTTTCAATCGGTATTTTTTGCATAATTTGGTCTTAAAGCCTTAGTGTGAAACTGTTTTTGCTTTGCTGCACACATATTCGCAAAGCTTTGGAATGGCTGATGCCATGTTTACTGAAAAAATCTCGGTTCTTTTAGAGCATGGCAATGCTTGCGAACTTATAAAATGGTAGTTGCGACAGTTCCGATCGTTTTCAGATAATTACGTAAAAGAAAGAGGTCGTTAAAACACAATTCCTGAGGAATTCCAATCTTTGCGCGTGCTTTTCGCTAAAGACCTGGTAAAGGCTAAAAGCTCACACCATTCTGAAGTGAAATGCTGAAATGCGATTTTCTAAGAACCTTCTCTCGTTTTTCGTGTCAGTGATTCAGGTTGCTTGAAAATCCGCGTCAAAAGCATGAATCATTGAAGCTCAGCATTTGCAGTTTCTTCCATTTTTAAGGGATATGTCGTCTTCACTTTAGGTACTCGAATGTTAGACGCACGGATTAGACTGATGTTAAGAATCCCGGTCATGTGTAGGTGGTAAACGCGATGGGGCCATTTTAATTATGTATGCAATTCTTCGAAAAGCGTCGATGGAACCAAAAGGCTTTTGCATGGTTGCTTTTACGTGCTATAGAAATCCATAGTTTTTTTTCTCTTCTATGACAATTTTGCGGATTTCTTTGGTAGAAAGCTGTAGTTCGTGCCTGCAATAATGAATAGCGAAACTTCGACTTCTCGTTGAAAGCAGAAGGAAATCGTTATAAATTGCACCCCCAAGATGGGTAAAGAAAAGGGTTTACGGCAAAAAGTGTTCCATATCAGTCTGGGAATCGTGGTAGTACCAATATTTATCTGCTTTAAGCTTTGTCGCTTTTCGAATAAAAACGTTAACTCCTTGCAACAGATGCGCCCAGTTTCAAATATTAAACACGTATAAACACAGTAAATACCGTTCTGCTCCTTTTTACAAGTAAAATCAAAAGCATCCTCTCTTTGCTTCCTAAAGATTAAAATTCTGCACAGTTTCAGAAAGCTGGGTAGCATCTATCTAACCTAATTATTTAGGTTGGTAGGGGGTAGGTTAAAAAATTTTGAATATCTGAGCCATCTTTTGAAAAAAAATCCACTAAATTCACGTAACGTTCATTTCACACAAACGCAGCAACTAAGAAAGTATGGGTGTGCTCGTCAATTTCTATTAAAAGTTATAGTTATTTTCCGATGGGTTTTCCAAACTTTTCAAAACAGAGATTTTTTGTCTTCTAAGAGCTTCATTTGGTAAATATCTAAGTATAACTTTTTGTGGAGATTTTGAGCTGATTCTTTTGCCTTCAAAACAAGCCCAAATTTAAAAGATTTAAGTAATGGATTTCTAAGATGTCGCAATTTTTGGTCAGTGACCGTCGTCGGGGCAGGTCGGGTAGAAAAAAAAAACGGGGCAGGTTGGAGTTTTTTTTTACGTTTCATTTGGTTATAATCTGTATGCTTTGGCTCGTATCAACAACAAAATTATTTGCAAACCGTAATGAAATTTCATCACTGCCAAAGATACCCCGTAGTCCTGCCCAACCTACCCCGTGATAGAGCACGTTGGGGAATTTTGACCGGCTCTGGTATAAATTAAATATTAAAAGTAAGGGCTTGAGCTAACTCGCTAAAAAAATACGATAACTAGGATGGCAATGCTACTTTAAAACACCAAATTTAGTTTCATTTGGTTAGTATAGCGTCTTCTAGGGACGAAAAACTGCCAACGTGCCGGCTGGTACTGCTAGTGGTACCGCTTTCTGTTCCGAACCAACATGCCCCTCTGAGCCAAACTGACAGCTTAGTGTGACTATATAATAGCGCTTTTACTAATTTGATCAAGCTGAGCGAGCAAACTACTCGAGGAAATAAGTCGTGGTGGGGTGGGTGTCAAATTACGCACTGGTCATTCTTTTGGAATCGCTTCTCGTTACGATAGGAAGATTAAATAGCCACAAGCTAAATTGTCTGCCTGGTTAATGCGGTTGCTATGGGTTGGGCAATATCTTGCCATGCATACAATACTTGTCGGTTAGCCCAGCGGTTCTCAAACTTTGAGCCGCGGCGCCCTGGTGCGCCGCGGAAGGCTTGCATTGGCGCCGCGAAAGATTCCTATAATTGCGTAGATGCAGCAATTATATAGCCCTATGTCCTAAAGGGCGCCACGCGAGCTGCGAATATGTTCCGAGGGGCGCTGCGGCGAATTGGGGGAGACTGTTAGTGCGCCGCGAACGAAAAAGTTTGAGAACCCCTAGCCCTTAGAGTAAATATATATATAGAGGAAACATGTACCACTTTTCGAAGCTGCAGGCTAGTTCTCTGAAAGGATAGGATTGGTCAGACCTTTTGATCAACGCCTTGCTCATGGCGGGAAACATAAAAATGGGGCTCAAACATACATCGATAGCATCACGGATATATCGATTGATTTTTTCCCATACTATTAGTATTACCACTTAAACTGTTTATAATCGATGTGTCTGACAAGCGATACCGATCTGTGGATCTGTATCTTAACCGCACCTTAACCATGGTCTTAACGGCCAATCAGCAGTGGCACAGTTGGGTCTCAATCTGTGCCACTTTTGGCTCCTCCTTTTCGTTCTATTTCTTGGTAACAGACTTCTACACAGGGATGTTCCCTCTCTCTATATATTTACTCTAAGGCAGGGGTGTCCAACCCTATCTTTAATTCGCCAACGTTGGCGAATTGACGAAAAATGTTGGCGAATCGGCTGTTCCAAAAAATTCACGGACAAACTTTGTCAAAAAGATCTTAATTTCGTAGATTCAAACGGTGAATCTCTTTTAGCACTCTCTCGACTTATTTCTTGGGCTGCAGCGCTGAACGAAAAACCTTTACTGGTAGAACCATTCTAAGTTTTGCGTTGCAACGATTTTGGCGAATTTGGCGAATTCGGAGGACATTTTCAAGTGTTGGCGAATTGGAACCCCGATTCGCCAACACGTTGGCGAATCGAAAAAAAACGGTTGGACACCTCTGCTCTAAGGGTTAGCCAAATGGAAGTTTTGAAGCTACACGCGGAGCAAGTTACACGCAGAGCAAGTTCACTTCCTTGGTGAACAGCAAAGAGGCGAATTATCCAACGATTAATTACTATGAATGAAAGGATTAGCTAAACGACTTATGGCTACGGTATACTGCAAGTAGTTGATAATTTTTTGTCACAAGATCGCACTGATAACATACTATCATGAGAATCCTTTCCCATACTTTCTTAGAGCTTTACTTTTTTCTCCTTTTACGGTTTTCTCCTTTGCATGCTTATTCTTGAGTTCAGCACAAGCTATGCAGGTTTCCTGCCCTACCGTTGTTTTCTGGGTGGCAGCACAATTTCTCATGGTAATTTCACCAACTTTAAACCACAGTTTTAAAGAAATGTAACGATATAATTGAAAAATTATTATTTCTAGAATATCTTAATAAAAGTATCTTCGTAGGCCGAGTCAAAAGTTTTGGTTATATGATTTATTTAAAATTTTCATAAATTTAACACCATGGATTTTTTTTATTGAAAACGATACCAAAATAAACCCCAGGTTTTTGTAGATTTATAGACCCCCTGCATTACTGTCACATTATAATTTTATTTTATGGCACAGGGCCATGTATAGTGAATCAAATTTGCCATACTGTAGCACCACAAGGGGTTCCAGTAGACCGTGGCCTTAATCGACCAAACCTAGCTAAGTATTTTGAGTAAAAAGAGCAAGGAGATAAAAAGGAATTCGGAATATCTTTAAAAATCTTGGGAATGGCTTATATCACCAAAAAGCAAAGAGCGAACATTTGTACGGGAAAGTTACCTATTGTCGGGTAGTAGAGGTTGAGGTACAAGCAGTCTTCACTGTAGTTGGTCAAGAATCGGGTCCAGGATCGTGGTTGTTCTTGTAAACTTGGGGGCAGTGTTTGGGGGCAAGGAGGCCCCATACGGTCTGCTGTTCGCACTCCTTCCCAGGACGAAGGGGTGATCGGAGGCATAAAGCGTAACCCTCCGGTTGGGGGCGTGGCGTAGGGTACGCCTAGAAACGCTTCGACGGGATGCAAGCCCCGCCCCTCCAAGGCCACTAAAACGCCACGTAGAGATCCGTATTGCGTGTGAACCAGGCGTAAGCTAAGTGGATGACGTTGGGCGTAGCCTGGCATGGAATGAACCGAGGGTGGGGCAAAGGCAGGGGCGGGGCGCAACAAGAAAAGAACCCAAAAGGCACACCAATAGATTAACAACTGAGCGGGACCACGGGAATTGGTAGGCGGTCTTGGTAAGGTTGTAGATTGAAGAAGCATGCCTAGAAAGGCAAGTAAGTTTGTTTGTGTAGGTTGAGTTTGTGTGAGGCACGGAATTTCAACCCGTTGCCACTAACAAACGTCTTCCGGAACACCCAAGACACCTGATCACGTCATGATTCCGTATTTATTTTTTTCCATTTCTTGTTGTCTCTCGTTTGTTTAGGTGAGGGTAGAACCACATTGGAGTCTTACAATAACAATAACAGCACGAATTGGATCCATTCTGCTGGTGAGGAAAGTCTGGGAAATGTGTTGTGTCCGGCGTGGATGGGTTTCTTTTAGGGCAGCCAGCAGCCAGTTACTTCGAGCTGCTTTGACATCCCTTGTTTGTTCTTCTCTGCTACTCCGTGGACCTGGCGTGATAGTAAAACCCATGGGACGCGGCTAAAGAAAAAAATGGGAGAAAAGTGGAAATTGAAAAAGAGAAAAGTCAATATTGTGTATATGGTATGTATCAGCAGGCATCGTAACTTGAACTTGTGCAAAATCAATAACACTTTGGCATTTTAGGGGATTCATTTTGGAGTCGTGATCAATTGAAGATCCCTTTACACTCCAAAGTTGCATTGATCAATAATAGATGTTCGCGGATACCCAAAGTACCCAAGATTACTCAAGGTACGCTTGTTCTTACAAGGTAATATTCATGTACGCTAGGTTTTACTACTTTGAATTAGATAGTAAGACCAAAAGAGAACTAGGATGATAAGGTCTCAACTAGCCTGACCAAAGTATAGGTACAACTAATCTAGATTGTAATTGTAATCATAGACCGTTCGTAAGTATAATATTTATATCCTATAAATTCTGTAAAATATATTATTAATCCTAATTTGGGCTATAATAGTACAGATAGCACGCATAGGAAGCAGCACGCAGGTTTTAAGGTAATCTAATTTTGGTCACGAAACCCGTGTCCAAAATTGATTGTTGTTCCAGTTTACGCTGAATAAAGCCATTGATTACAAGATAACAAAATCAGTAATTACAGGGTATTATATATTCTACACGATTAAAACTTTTCGTGTAAGGAGAAACTACGTCTATTTCAGAGGACACTTTTGGACGGGTTCCTACTGTAGTACAGGAGTTTTCTGTGTGTCAAGGCTTTATTAGTATGAGCGCGCAGAGCATCATCACTCTACCGTGCTAAGAATAGAATGCAATTATTTCCTAACACTCAAACAAATGGGAATTTCATAGTAAATCTAAGCTACGAAAGCGAGATGTTTGTTTAGGTTCTGTGTGCAAATTTCAAACCAAAAATCTTGGCATTTTCAGTTCAACTGCCTGTGACACAAGTAAGGGGCTTGACGGTAATTTGGTTGATATATAGCGCTCCTTCTTTTCTTTAGCTCATGACTTGCTGGCTCAGAAACCCAGGATGTGTCTAATGAGATTTTGGCGCTACAGGTTGACAATTAATTGGGTTGAGCATGAAGGTAAAAGCGTAAGTTGTTAGCCCGGTGGAAGTGTATTTTGTGCAGCGTCGCCTAGCGTTCACTGTTCCGTTTGGCGCAGATGTCGCCGAGCTAAAAAGACCAAAAGTTAGGCCATAAATATGTTATAATGTTGAAACAGCTGTCGACAGCGGTAATTTGTTCCGCTCCATCTCACACAATACGCTCTCAACTTGGGAAAAAAACAGTATGCCCTGCGGTTGCGAGTCCATAGCTTATCCTCGGGAAGGATCAATTCGAATGCATTCAAAAGCAATACTTTTTTTGCTGACGGAGACGAAGTTTTTAGTGGTGCTAAAACTGAAATGCAAGTTATGTCGCCTGTATTCCCCTAAAAAGATGGGACACAGCTCGAAATAAGATTTTATACACAAGATCGAGAAGTTTTTTGCTCATCAAATATACTAAAAGTACTTGGCTAGCGTCCAGTGTAATCTTAAAAAACAAAAACAAAAAAACACGTTCCTCGATAGAGCCTTGTGTCTTTGGCAGTTGTTGTAGCCGGGATTCAGCAGTAAAAAGCTTAAAAGGGTACGCCAACTGAGACATGTTAATTGTGTATCAGTGTACCAGCTTATTTACTTGAAGGCATTGAAAGCGAGAGAGTGAAATCTATGCATAGTAATATACATAGTAAACCATAGGCAGTACTATACATAGTAAACCTTTCGTAACTTTTGCAGGCATGGGAGTATCGAACAGTTTTATTCGCCACAAAGCCTGAGGAGGTATTACTCCGTATTATCATCAGATCGATGGATTTGAATTGTTTTCCTTAAAAGCGGATTAAAGTGGCGGAAATAAAAGGAACTAAGGTAGTAAAAAGCTTCGATGTGGCAATTCTTGAGCGCTCTTCTATTTCCAGGGATTTGGGTCTTGATTATTTTTTCTCTTTTTGTTTGCCTCTCGGCGACAATAATGAAATGCTTCGGTAAGTACTGCTGTCATTTTTTAGCGAGCAAAAGGGGACTAACTTTTGTACGTCATGTTCCAAAGCACCACTCAAGTCCGCGGGCGAAAAAAAAATCCACTTACATAGTACAGGGTCTCGTGAAAAAAAGTTTTTTGGGTTAGGAAGACGGCAAATACAGCTGCAGTTTTTAACGAATGGTTTTGATCACTGAAATCATTGCGCGACTGTTTGATTTCCAACAGTGGAGAAAGACAAAGAGATTTCGTTATAAGTTTTCGCCGAATACTTCATCCTTTATCGTATAAATCCTTTCATGTCATGCTTTTTGCCGTTTTGCAATCAGAAAACTAATTAATCTTTATAAGCTCGAGTTCTTTCCGTCCACAAAGGCTTTACTGACTACAAGAATCTTTGCTAAGGAGAACCTGAAAATGAAGCTAAGGAGAACCTGAAAATATCCAAATGTTATCCGTTTGAATTACCCCACATGACTATATTTCTTATTCAGAAGAACCCATTGTCATTAGAAATGCATAGTTTTAATCTCTCAAGCGTGGTACTGCACTAATCTTAACACTATCAAGATTTGTGTTCGAGTATCTTAAAAAGTTGGACTTTATGGAAGTGTGCACACTATATACTTGATGTACATAATTTTAGGACAGTTATGGTGGATTCTTTGGTTAGTCTTGCTAGACGCAATAGCAAGCTAAAAACGCCATTTGAGAATGTCATGTGGATCTTTTTGTTTTATACTTGCCTGCTTGCTGCTGTTAAGTCTTTTTATATACCCTAGGTAGGCTTGGTAGGCTTGGATAGCTGCTTGCACTGAGAGACAAAGCACATACATGATTAGATTTTAAAAAAAAACTTTTTCTAATAAATTCTTTGCTCCTATCCCTGTAAAAAATGATTGTAAAATAACAAAGCCTTTATTACGACATTTAGATAATTTTACCCAAATTTCGTTGTAATATGACATTACTATGGATTTCTTGTAAAATGTCACAGCTTTCCTTGTTATTGTATGCCAATTTTACTAGTAAAGTTTGCTAAACCGATTTCTCTGTAAATATAAGACC
>RJJA01000435.1:28772-45993 GCA_003724045.1 Lepidurus arcticus | reverse complement strand
AAACGTCGTTTTTTGTGATTAAGTTTGTGAAGTAACCAAACGGTGAAAAAAACTTTTTAGGCATTCAAAAGCAAGGTCAAAGTACCTTCTCCATGAGACTAGGGATCGATTTTCAATGCGCTCATAGGTAAAGGCGCTAGCTCTAGGGCCAACTATTCCCCCGTGTTATAAGGATAGGAAAATTTGAAAGTGGGGGGAAAGGGGCGGGGCTAAAACCACTAAATAATTAATTATTCAGTTCATATGCATAATTGACATAGGGATTCTTCAGCCAGAACATGTAGTTTGATCTCTTCTATAACATATAGTTTTTCATTTTGAAACCTTACTCCCCCTTTAACGTCATACGTGGAAGTTGTAGCATTACTTTCATTTCAATGGTATGGTCACAATAAAGAGACCGGGATTCGGAGCTTACTCCGGCTTAGCCTTAATTCGCTCGGTAGCTTCTTATAGGAACGTGCTCTAGGTAACTGAGTGCCTTACTTCTTGGACAACGATGTTCCAGGCAGTGACGAGTCCACGGAAAGGGCCACACGATTGCGAAGGCGGGATGGCGGACACGGCGTAACCAATTGGCAGTGCACTTCCGACGAAGGATAACAGTAGAACGTTCATGAAAAACGCCGAAGACCGCGAAGCTTGGTACAGACGGGTCGGCGGAACGCAATTGTAGACGCAGCTGAAGCGCTTGACATAAAAGGTAATGATGCATTTGACCGCGGTCATAAGGGGCAGCGCGGGGCAGTAAAACATTCCGAGCCAGCACAATGTCTGGCTGTAGACTAAATCTAGCGTATGGGTAGCGAGATCGAATTCTTGCTGATGCAAGTTCCATTTCGCGAACCACGACGACGGTTTTCGAGTCGCCCATTGCCGTCCAATGGCCATCATGGGCCACTCCACTAAGAAAACGCTTGCCAGGATTACGATGCAATCAAAGATGCACAGTTTGTATATTTGTTGGCCCACGTACGTCTCCCAGCAATTTTCTTGGAGCTCCAACTGTTCGCATGGTTTTTTATGCTGCGTCCCAGACACCACTGTTACGTACAGCGTAGACATAAGCACGACCACGGATGCTAACCTCAAGAAAACAGTGCGAAAAAGGATTATTTTGATCTCGAAACTGGGAGCGTATCTTTCCCATTTCGTGAAAGCGGAAAATACTTTCGGGACGAAAAAGTTGAGCGTCGTGATCACGATGGGAGGCGCATACTCTACGATTAAGTCGGCCGAGCCCAAGGAGGCTTGAGATACTAGGTAGATGACGTACCCGGAAAGCGTAAGAACCATAAGGACGAAGCTATTAATGGCAGCGCGCAAAAAGTATAAGCGAACTTTTTCGCGTCGGGTTCGACTGGCCTTCTCGGCAACGATTCGATCAGCCGCCTGTAATGCGCGGATTTCCTGGAAAATAGCCTTATGCTTCAAGTCGGCGACTTTGCAGTTGTTGATACAGAAATCCCAAGACGTAAACAAGATATCAGAGTAGCGCTGCCGCCAGACTTCCCCGGCTCGTAACTTGAGTCGGAAGCCTTTCGCCACCGAACGGGTCATGCTGACGACACTCAACAACAACCCGGCTAGCATGGCTGCCAGATAGGCCAGTGACATGTGGTAATAAAGCGCAGGACCGAGGCTGTTATCCAGGGTTAATATCGCCGGAGGGAAGTAGCCATAAAAGGCGGCAGTAAGCTGCATCCAGCCGGTTCCTTGCACGAAATCTTGGACAAGGAGCAGCGGCCGATAGGTATGCTCTTGAACGATCACTTGGACAGAATTGCGATAGTTCTCCCAGCATTGTTGGGTGGCGTCGGTAGTAGTGTTCACCCGGCCGCCGTTGCAATTCGAGAGAGAGTAATCGAAGGCTGAACGCAAAAACTGGGGGATTTCTTTCAAGATCTCATCCGTCTCGTTTTCTTCCTCCAAAAAGTTCGCAGCGGCACTTGAATTCGTGTTCCACGACGTTGGATTCGAGTCTACAACTTCGAAACGTGGAGACGAAGCGGCAGAATCTGATGTACACGCTTGTTTACCCACTTCCCAGGGTACAGCGACGAAAATTACTATCAGTGAGGTCATGGCAAAGTTGAGGGCGAAGAGCCAGCGGATAAGTGAAAAGAAGGAAGCTGTGCCGGCTCCATAATTGGCTTCGGTGTGTCGGATGCTCGACTGCCAGGGTAAACAGCTGTCCCACAGCTCTGACCAACCGTCCCATGCACTCTTGAACAGTTTGCGACGCTTCATTTGTAACGCTGCAAGTCCTTTCAGCCGGAACGTAGGGGCATGCTGTAAATAGCAAATAAAGCTTATTACAAGTCTACTTGGACATTACAGAGCACTATATAGCCACCACAAAAATGCGACAAAAATGCGACATCGTAAAGAAATAACACTTACTCCAAGGTTCCTTATTTACTCCAAATAATCATAATAATAATTATTCTGATTATTTTTAATAATAATTATTATTATTATATAACAAAACAAAAATTGATAATTCGTATGAAAATTCTGATCAAAACTTGTCGAGTTTTTTAACCCTAGAATTTCTCGACTGCAAGATTAACCATCTAGTTACGTCACGCCCCGTCACCCAGTGGCTGGCTTCCCATTTTCGATAACTTAATTTGTCCTTTCAAAACTTCCTTAAAGTGACAATTTTAACAGTTTGTATCGCACAATAACAATATCTTCTAAAATTAGGTTTCTGCTGTCTACTGTTTCTTTCAGTGAAAGAAACAATAGACAAAAGCCGTGTAGCCACTTAAGCTAACTTATTAGTGAAACACTTTCACTAATAAGTTAGCTTTTAGGTGTCTACGGCTTTTCAAAGGTGTTCACGAACCAGTAGTTGGGCTCGGAGGTCTCGTTTCGTCGCCATATCAACTGGCAGAGAACGGATTTCTTGGATGCGGTTCCACGTTTCTTCTTCGTTAGCCAAATCCTCTATTGAGACAATAAAATACCCAGATGAATGCATTATTTAATTAGCTCAAACTGACTATACCGTCGGTAAGATCCGGTAACGACTCTTGTTCCACGTCGAGCAATGAACTTCGCCGTCTTCTTGTAGACATACGCCTCCGCACGGTTCTTCCGTGAGCTTTTCCCCATGTCCGCGTATCTAAAGAAATCAGGTATTCTTCACAAAGAACGAATATACATGTTTTAACTACTGCAATACCTATTGTCGTAAACTGTTTGCTGGGTAGAAGTGTCGCTAACTGTGCCTGGATAAAAGCCGAGTCATTTTTGCTATTCCGTTTCCGTTCATCTGAATTGACGTTGAAAGCTTCTTGATAAAATTCGTTTCCGGCTTCTTCCCAGCCTTGTTGTTTCACAGCTCGGCCACTACTTTTGCTCGGTTGACGTTGCATCGGATCTTTCTCTCCGTTCCTTCCGTTCTGTTTTCTCAAGGAACACTAACAGGAAACCTCACACAAGATTCCCAACCTGTTTCATATAGAGTTCAACTTATACTTGACGAAAGAGTGTAAAGATTAGGGAAATGCTTATCTAAGAGAATACAGCCCTAAGAAAGCGAGTAAAAGTTTCGAGAACTAGCCTAGACAACGACAGTGTAACTATATTGGAAGAGGATGAAAAGGTAAGTCGGATACAGCCATACTTGCACTTGAAAAGGAGAAACCATTAATGTAACAAAAGTGAAGAAGCTTTATTATACCTTTCACAGGAAATGGTTTTTAACCGCTGGTGTGAAGAAGGTTTAACTCTGAATAATAATTTAACAACGTGATGGGAAGGTGATAAAACTTGGGGCGTGTTCCCATCCGAGGCTGCGCTCTAACTATACTCTGAAATGTAGTTTGCAAAGAATTTGTGTGGCCGCTACAGTGCACGGAGCCTGTCAAACCATCGATTTGGCGCAGCATGAAGCAACTATGCTGCACTCCCACCGCCCCGAATGGACGAAATCGATAGGACAAGTTCTACGGGAGGTGTTTTCTCTTTTCCTATCTAAAACTTCAAGCAATCAGTTTCGATCTCGAAAGCTTTTAGTTTTTATCAGCTCACGTACACTTCCTTCGCAACATACAAGTTCAATTAAATAGACATAAAATACATCACCTTTTATTAAAGAACGTCCAACTAAATTAAACACATTTAAATGCCACAATATTCGACAACCATCATGACGTGATACTAACCTCCTAACTTCTTGCCTGTTCAATTCCCATACTACGCTAACAACAGGTTATTAACGTACTAAACATTCTAACAAACACTCGGGACTGAATTCCATAATTTTAGTCGAGGTACAGTCAAATCTCGCAAACTTCAGTTTTGCGGAAATGGAGAGATCAACACAATAAAGCTTCCAGAAAAGGTAATTTTGTCATGAATTGTGTTGCTATTTTGCGTTTGGTAAGTTAAGAGTTAAAAAAATTAAAAATTTTGCACTTTGTTATATGGTTCGAAAAATAGCGAAGAATTTTTCTTGCGTTTTCTCCGCAAAAAAATCGAGTTTTTATTGCGTCAGCTTTTCCTCTTTGCTCGCTAATACACACCTTTGAATACCTGGGATTTAACTCGCTGGCAATAACGCTCCCAAGCAGGACCATAAAGATATCTGCACCGCACTTCATTCCGATAAGCACGATGCAGTAACAGGCCAGTAGTCATGACGGGCAGCACTAAACAGACTGTGAAATTGAGTCCTACGACAACAAAAACAAGAAGGAAATGCGTCACTTAAAGATTAAGAAAAGGCTTTATCTTAAGAAGAAAATACTCGTACCCGCTGTCCCAGTTAAAAACGCGAAAGACCAATGCATTAAGAGATCTCCAAAGTAATTCGGATGACGCACCCAGCCCCACCACCCGGACACGAGTAATTTTCTTCCTGATAGCGTCGGGATTGTTTCTAGACCTAAATTCAGACCGTGTTTCATAACCATAGAAGAAAAGATAAAGGAACTAAATTCAAAGACGGAAACAAAAGCACCACCTGCTAGTGCAGGGTCGTTTGGGTTTGAACGGAAAGCCGATTTCTGTGAATTACTCGCTCGGTAAATGTAAAAACCCATCACGAATTGGATACCGATGGGAACCAGAAAATACCAGGGCAATTCGGTTCTAAAAATAACAATAAATAAGAACAGATGAAAACAATTACGCCCTGCAATTATCTTAATAGTAGCGAACTTTATAACACTTATTACTAAGGCTGAAAATATCTATTATTCTTTGTTGTAAATAACACGCTACCACTTAACCCAAATTAATAAACCAAAGCAAGAAAGAAAACAAAAAACGTTAAATTATTCATACGAAATTAACAAAAATTAATTTAAAAGAAAACGTTTGACAAAGTTGTAACTGCAGCGTTAGCGAGAAATTATACAACAAACCTTTGTAACCTTATAAATGCAACAATAGTAACAATAACTTCACTTGAATAACAAATTACTTTAATAATTATAATTACAAGTCACTACTTTTCCTAAAGAATAGAAATGAAATAGAAATGAAACCACTGAATAGAAAAGAAATTTTACCTGGTTTTCATGACAAAGAATGTCATTATGGTTGGCAAGAATGGGTACAGGAAGTATCCTGTGGCCATCATATAACCCACACCTTCCCTCATCATTTCGAAGGTAGTGAGCATCGATTCTTCAAACCATAAACTGTCGAGCAAGTAAAAAGAGAGCGAAGTCGCTAAGAGCATCAAGGTGGGTGAGAAAGTTCCGTTCACTTCATAGTCCGTGTAAACGAAAACCATATTAAACGCCGCCTAAACCCAAAGTGAACAAAGTTGATTTTTTTAAAGGAATGAAACAATCCCCTTTAAAGTTTCATTTAAAAGAAAGAACGGGAAAACTCACCACTCCAAGAATTAAAATTCGCACGAGAAGGCACTTAATATTCAAAGGACCCAAATAAGGGTTGATACTGCGCCCCATGAAGAAGTCATAGACGAAATTCCCCGTTTGTCCTGTCGGGTTTCGTACGTTGGCTGGATTCTTGCCAATCCAATAGAGAATACCGGCAAGGCACATAGCCAGCGCATACGCTGGCGTAATGAACAGGAAATACTGCTTGGTTACAGACAATGCAGTAAACCCGAACACGTATTTTAAAACCGCCAACACGACAATCTGCACGACAAGACTCAGCATTCCTAAATAAAACTCCTTTTAGCTCACAACAGAACTTGAATAATACTAATAATAATGGTATATATTTTTTTATTCTACTGCAAAGTTAGTTTTGGATGAAATATTACCTGCCATGCGAACATATCTGCCCAGAAAATTCACATTCGGCCCAATGGGAAGTAGCGCCAAAAAGCAGAGCGTTAAGAAGTATCCGAGTACTATCAAGGCCGACTCTCCAGTCACATACGCTTCCAACGTAGAAGGAATATCTGGCAGATGGTACACGGAGCAATCATGCTGATTTCATCGAAAATAAATTAACAAAAATAACGAAAATAATTATTTGAAAATCCAAAGAGTCACTACCTGTTGGCACAAAAGATGGAAATACAAGATCATCAGGGGAAACGAGACCCCCATAATAAACACTCCAATCGCTCCGCCAAACTCGCGGGCGACCGGTGTTGTCGTCGTGGGCTCTTCCTTCATGGCAAATCGAGCTTTGAATTGGGTGAAATCTGTGAAATTGGAAGAATCGTCGATCTTTTTCCTGGAAGAACTGGCCTGCCGCCTCGGACTTGTCTCTGATTCCGTATCGGATACTTGAAGTGCTTTCTGGCTGGCGATCCGGGCCGATTGCCGTCTTTTTGTTGGTTCACGTTCTCGTTTCACTCCCGTTCTGGCAGGCGAGACCGAGCGCTCGGAAGTAGACTTCACATTGTCGGCCAGGGCACCCATATCCAGCTTTTTTACAAGGAGGGAGAAACCTAGATAAATCCAAAAAAATAAGCTCTGTTCTACTCGCATGACACCTCGTCACCCAAAACAACATTATTGTAAAGTCCCGTACATCCTTTCTTGTCTTTGTGATGAAAAACAATTAACGCTTCCGTTCATTGCACGGTCGGTATTGTTACCTTTTTAATTGGTTAAATGCGTTAATTCCATCATAACTGTACGAGGAAAATCTTCGTTAATTAGACTTATGCAATGCTAGGTTAGACAAGCTGCTACATAATTTACAAGGAAGCTTTTTCTGTTTACTTCTCGTGGCAGGTGACATATCTTGTCGTCGCACAGGACTGCGAGACATACGTCTCCGGAGAAGAGTGGACGAGGATATACCATTTTGCTGAGAGTTGTTTGCTGCTGTGCGATTTCGAGATGTTGACCTTGGTCTGCCACGTCCTTTTTTGACCTCCGGAGAACTGGGAACAGCTACGGTGCGACTCCGGGAAATGGATCTTCGTTGACCCCGCCCCCTTTTAACTGCTTCGGGAGAACTGGGAACAGCCACGGTGCGACTTCGGGAAACGGACCTTAGTCGACCCCGCCCCCTTTTTACTGCTTCGGTAAGGTTAATCTCAGGCATTTGTGTGACCTAAATTTTTAGACGTCAAGTTTGCATTGGCCAAATGACAATTGATACGCACGTCAGTACCCTTTTGTGCAATAAAATTACACAATGATCACAATAATGTTAGATTTATAAAGACCATGCTAATACAATTTATTGGAAATGTCAGCGAGGCGTTCAGTTGAGCTGAAATGTTTTCATATGAGACGAGCTACAGCTGCCGTAAGATGCATTATCATGTCCAGCTGTTTTAAAATGGGAGTTGTGAGGTTTAAATTGGAACGATAATGAAATGCTTTGACGACCTTTTATTTTTCATTTGTTTTGTCTGTAAGATTAAATTTAGTGCCTTCAATAGTTTAAACGGTTGACAACTACACTATCAACCCAAGTTCGAAGTTGAATAAAATAGTAAGGATACTATTTTTGTTTTATAACTATACTAACATACATTTATATTAATTACATTACATTATACAGAACTTACCAGTACTGTAATTACATAAGAATCGTAACAATAAGCTAATATGGTAAAGACAACACAAGTATTTTAATGAACATTGAAATATGAGCATTATGTATTCTTAATTCCTGCTAAAGGTGAGAAAATAAAGATCTTTACCTTCAAACCTCACGCGAGTAGTTCAAATTTCGCAAACTTCAAGCCAGCGATGCGCGGGAGAGAAAGCCCAAGCGACGCCACAATAAGAAACCCACCCACTACCAACATTGCCATACTCAACAATCTATATTCTTAATAATTCAATCCTAAGTCAGCCCCAATGTGAGTACAAAAGCATTACTGAACAAACTTTTACATATATTTTATGATTTCTATATTTATACAATGAAGATACTTTGATTTTTTGTATAAAAAATAATACTGAAGGGAAGCTTGAGAGGGGGTTCAGTAGGAGGAAGTGGGTGGGACCGTGGGAATGTTTGGGAAAATGGCGGAAAGTGATGCGGACTAATCTGTAAATGGGTGATTAGTATACCTCTTAATTAAAGGATTGTAACGTTATTGACTCTCCATTAGCTTGAATTGGTAGCTGCACAATAGGCTCGAGACGTTTTGCCAACAATCAACTCCCAAAACGACTTCAAAACACAATAAACATTATGTAAAGGAGAAAGTGATTGTATTGGAACCAGGCTGCTTTTTCTTGTTGGCGCCCCCGAACCCAGCCTTGCGTTGGTGGCAACGCGTTTCTAAAAAAGCTGGTAAACCCATGCAAAAGTGACAATGAGTGCACCTGTTATTCATACAAACCCTGTCCCAGGAATGAATCCAATTGCTAACAGTAACACAAACGGCCCAATGCCTGCCCATTCAAATGGAGTGCCTCCTACCCCAACAAACGCCCTGTCTGACAGCGTCACCGTTAGCAAAGCTGAACCCAATGTCCCTCCTGCTGTTACCAGTACTACGACGACAACTCCCACGATCAACAATGGCATTTCGGATTCTTCAGCTCCCAAATCTCACCAACCCGCGCTTGAAGAGAAAAAGGCAGACGTAACAGCATCCTCTGATCCTTTACGGGAAAAGACGGTTGCTGTTCCTCCATTGCCACCTCCCTCAACTCCAATGCCTTCAGTTGTACCTGCTGCACCTCCTAGTGCACCCACAAGTTCAGTTTCAGTCAACGGAACGCCGAGTAACGCGATTTCCGCGTTGGAAAACCGGCCTCTCAAAGCGTTAGCAAAGTCTCCGGTCCCAAGCACCCCCCCGACGGCTGCTACAACGACACCGATGCCTACCCAGAAGCAAATCCCAGCCTTAGTTCCCATGGCTAGCTTATCAGCCAAGCCCCCACCCCCTTTATTGCCTCTACCGAGCCATGCAGCTCCCCTTAGCACGACCGCGACAGCCACCGTCCCTCCAGTTGTTCCAGCTCAAACCGCTCTTCGTCCAGCGTTTGCGGCGACCGATAAAGGCAAACCTACGCCGGGCGCGAGTGCGTCTACGCCTGCGCCCAAAGTCCCTTCAGCAGGCCTCTCCCCCCAGAAACCAACCCAAGTAGTGGCCCCCAGCCCCCCCGCGAAAACCACCACAGCACCACGCCCATCCGTAGCCGCTAAACTTCCCTCTGTTCCGTCGTTAGCGAATGATGTGGGCGCGGCACCGTTATTAGTCACGCCTTCAGTCGTTTCGAACCCGGTACTGCCCGTGGTAGCCACCAAAAGCGCCCCGCCGCCTCCTCCTCCAGCCACACCGCCTCCTAAAAGAGGTAGACCGCCAGTTACCTCGACACGTATGAAAATTCAATCACTTTTGGAAGAAAAAAAACCTAATGACCTTTTTTTTCTTTTAGCGTCTCCAAAGAAGGAAAAGCCTGCCAGTCCTATAAAAGAAGACCTCCTAGTGAAAGAGAAGGAAAAAGAGAAAGAGACGGTGGACAAATTTGGACCCAAAGCCGAACCCAGTACTTCTGGTTCAGAGCGCGTCCGGAAACGGAAGAAGGAAGAAGAAGCTAAACCAGCAGAAGTACCTAAAAAGAAGCTTACGAGAGGTGACAGAGAACGCCGGTCTTTGGAGTTACCTTCAGCTGAAGCTGAGGAAAGGAAATCAAAACGCTCCAGAACCCAAACTCAACCGTTCCAAGTCGCACTGGCAGACTTAACCTTACTGAGGGCGTTAAAAGCTACTGCTCAAGCTGCAGCCCAACCCAAACCCAGTGACGACAAACTAGTCGTCTTTTTCAAGTAAGGAGACTTCTGCTAATTTTCTAAAAAGAAAAAAAAATGCAACTGTTTGTAAATTTTTTTGTAATAATTTTTTTCTACATTATTAATGCTGTTTTTTTTTTTGTTGTTTTAGTCAGGTTTTTACTATCTAATTGTTCTTTAATGTGTATAAATTCATTTAAAGTAGATGCCACTTATTGTTATTACTATTGTTATTGCTGTTCACTGGTTATTAGAATCAAATGCTTTGTGGAATCAAATTTTAAAGGACCGATTCAATATCATACAATTCATAGCATTTTAATTGGTTATTAGAATCAATTTCGAAAGAACCTTCACGTTTACAGTAACGAAACTAGTGATTGATACATAGGCTTTGCATATTGACCAATGTTGCATATTGCTGTTACGTCGTTTTGACCAATCCTGTCATTTCCACCCTACTACTACGCTTAGGAGGAAATCCCTTAATATAAAATTGTTGAAAAATCGTTAGGAAATAAACAGTAGTAGGTGTACTGAATCTAGAACAAGGAAACGTGTGAAAAAGTGTCAAAAGTAAACGATGCTTTCTTTGTTTTTGATTGTTTCTTTGGTTTAAACAAGCCAGTTTGTTTCACGCGCCGATTAATTGTAGCATTCTATTGCATATTTCCTATTTTCGGTTACTAGTATTTCCGCTTAATGGAATCAATATTCACTTGACAAACCTGATCGCAATAAGCGGCATCGACTGTAGTTGTTACATTTTCTGTAAATGAAACTTGCATGCTTCGACCTATTGTTGAAACAAGATTAATTTCATTCCAGAGCAGTTCATGTATGAAATTAGTGTAAGAAACATCTCTTGAAGTTCAGTCCTCGACATTTGTTTCTCCAAATTTGTTTATCGTCATCAAACCTCATCGTTGTTGTCTACTTTCATTATTGAGGTTAACTTTTGTGGTTGGGATCTCTTTCGCTGCTTATTTCTGAGATTTGATTTCATCTACTATACTTGTTTATTACATTATTAAAATGACTTTTTTGTCTTCTTAGGGGCGAATTTCTGGCTGTTAGGAACGCAGAAGGGAGTTTCTATGTTTGTCAAGCGCTGCAGAATATTTATCGTAACAGTCACCGAATTCGGATCAGGTGGCTGTCTGAGGGCGAAAATGCAACTGAAAAGAACGTCTACTCTCCTGACTTTTGCGATCACACCGGTAATTAAGGAATTTGCCCAAAAAAAATCAGGAAAGCTAATGACATCTCTAATATTTTCTTTCCACTTTTAGAATTCGAGTGCATTTTAACCAACTTGGAGTTAGAGAAACTGGAGCGAGGACGATACAAGCTCCCCGAAGAGGAGCAGCAACGGACCGAGAATATCCTCAAACGAGCTCTGGACGTCGAAAAAGGCGTCGTAGAGAAACCCGCAGTTACTGAAGAACATCCCGACGGATGTAAGTTACTTTGGAAGTGTTTACCCATTCAATGTACCATTTTAATTTCGTTTGTTTCTTTCTTAGTGGATGTGTCGCTCTTTCATGATGAATCTCAGCTTACCAAACTTAGTAAAAACAAGGATGATAGTGATTCCGAGTCGGATTCAGATGAAGAAGGTGAGGAGGAAGAAGAGGAAAGCAAGGGCAAAGAAGAAGCCAAAAAGCCAAAGCAGACTGCTGCTGGACGATTGAGATCTGAACCTAAGCCCGAAGAATCGAGCAAAGATGGTAAACATTACCCTGAATTCCAGGAATGCTTGGCTTATTATCACTTTTTCTTGTCCCATTTAGGTAAAGCGAGAAGATCTTTACGATCAGCAGTTGTCCCCAAAAAGCAGGAACCGATAGAAGAGGAGGAGCAAGAGGAGGAAAGTAGTGAGCTGGAAGATGAGGAAACTTCTGTGGAAGAAGCTAGCGAAGAAAGCGATGAAGAACCTGCCTCTAAGAGACAAGCAGGCAAGAAAACCAGTCCACGGACATCAGCGCGTAATTCTGGTGAATTTATTTACTTTGACTTGACTCCAATTAAATTTCCCTAATTTGCCTGAATCTATACATAATTTTATTTTTTGTATTATTTATTTAAGAGGCTTAATTACCTTTTTTTGATTTCACAGGGAAGAAATCACGCCGAAAACCCTCTCCCCGAGCGAAAGCTAAAGGCAAAAGCAGCAGAAAGTAGAGTTGGGTGTATTTTTTTAATTATTGTGTTAAAATTTGGAAGTTCTCTAATTTTTTTTTATCGAAAAAAATCAACTTTGGACCATACTATATAAAGCAAAAATGACGTAGACATTTACACATGCCCTTAGAACCTAGGAATAGGAGGATTTTAGTTTTTCTTTACATTTGTGGGGCTTTTTTATTATTTAATCAAATGCAGTTTATTCGAGACAGTTTCTGCAAAAGTTATGACATTCGGAAAGAAAGACTTGGGAATGTAGCACTTTTATTATTTGTAGTTCAAACTATAAAAAAAAGGAAAACTTTGGCCATAATGATTAATTTGGCCCAGATATCTAGTTTTCAGAAAAGTGGGTTATAATTATAACATCGTAGCTTACAATTTGCTAAGAAAAAAGAAGAAACGGAAAATTTGGGGTTTATTCTTACCCCCAAAAAAGTACTGTACTGGAACAATGCGTGTAAAAGTAATTTGCTTTTTTGAAATTACGGTCGTCTCAAGAAAACTATTTTTATTCGTAAGAAATTGTGTTACAAATGATTTTTTTTCTTGTAAACGTCAGTAGCGTCAAAGTGAACGGACGTAGTTTACAGCAAATTGTAGCCCATCTAAGTTGGCACTTGGAATCTTTTCTTGGGTAGTTCTAACGGTAGCTATTTTTTTGTTGTTGCGTATGGTGCAATTTTTCAGATACCTTACTTTCCTTTTTGTGTTTATTTAACTGTGCAAGGGTCACTGGCTAGTGCCATGAAAAGTGTTTGCAATACACCATCGAAGAAACATTTGAACACAATGTTTTTTATAACATTTTCATCATCCGTGTAAACATAAAACACGACTTTATTGCAACAATGAATCCCAGGTTCCTGATCACGTATTATGAAAAGGGACACACAGGAGCCCAATGACCATGTCCCCCTATAATAATGAAATAATCCTTCATAAAAACAAGTCCTATTCGCTTGCCTAAATTGTATCACATTTTTGTAACAAAAATTAACTGTTAATTACTCACAAGTTTTCTAAACTTGGAATGAAGCAAGAGCAATAAAAGCAATTATATTTTTTTTTTCAAAATTATCTATTACGGAAAGTAAAAAAAGCCGTTACCGCAGTTGAAGCAATTTCCGTATCCTCCATAATATGCATAAGGCAAGCCCTCCACTGAAGAATCTGAATCAGCGTCCAAATTCTCGTACAGGTCGTCCGTATCGGAATCGGAGTGTTCACTTCCACTGGACAAGGTGATCGTTACATCCGGTTCTGCAGAAGAATTCTCTCCACTGCTACAAATGCGGCAATACAATGTTAGTATAGAACTGTAGGATGCTTCAGAATGTTATACTCATTCATTGCACGGTCTATGTTAATTTAATTTTCTTTAAAAAAAATATATTTCACAAGAATTCTAAAGGAGTACCTTCGAATTGTCCCTGTTTTTGTTTTGTTTTTGCAGAAGATGCTAACTAATAAAATACTGAGATTTGCTTGGTTGTATTAAAAAACAAAATTTCTATAAAACAAGATTTCTTTACAAAATAATTTCAACAGCAATGAACCAAGCTGCATCTCCAGACAATCCAGAAATCAGTATTTAATCATCTCATTCATTGACGTGAAAAGCAATCGAAACACGGTGAACACTAGACAGCCATATCGC
The DNA here is from genome assembly GCA_003724045.1 of Lepidurus arcticus. Taxonomy (NCBI): domain Eukaryota; kingdom Metazoa; phylum Arthropoda; class Branchiopoda; order Notostraca; family Triopsidae; genus Lepidurus; species Lepidurus arcticus. Next base: position 31,988 of record RJJA01000435.1, on the reverse strand, counting down.
GCTAACAAGTTAATGCGGATTGGCACGATGGCGTGGAGCATTTGGCAATCTTGGGTTAGCCGCCATAACAGGCCTAATAAGTAATACGACAGAATTCGTATTACGAAATATTCAAAGTGTTCTCGTAAATTGATTGCTGGAAACGAATTTTACTAAATTGATGACTCACCTGATCAGAGCGCGGGCGGGGCCAGCAGGAACATGAGGATGTACTAGATGCGCAGGTGCGCCAGCGTGAATTCCAGGATGAGGATAAGGAGCTGATCGGTGACGACCAAGCTGAGGTGAAATGGGCACTGTCACTGGACGAGGTCTAGTGCGCCCACGATTGGCTGCCCTACCTCGTCTTGCAGCAGGTACAGGTACGGCAGCTTGAGCAGCTGCTTCTTGGGCGGCCATGGTCTCTGCTTGAAAAAAATTATGACATCAATAAAAAAAATAGCATTTTTACAAACAAGATCCCTTACCTTGACGTTGGAGGACTACTTCTTGGCGTTTTTGCTTGAGATTTTCAGTGAGCGTGCGTACTACGGCTTCGATTACATTGTCTATCAAATGCATTCGAGCCATATTGTTGATAGGAACGCGGCACGTGGGACAGTCGTTCTTCACTCTGCGCCATGAGTTAATACAGAACTCACAGAAGGTATGCATACAGCTTAAAGACGTGGCCTATATTTTTGCGAACAACAAATTTATAGATTCTCATTCTTTTCTGGAATTTTTTATTTAAGTTTGTGGTTTACTTGGACAAAAAGCTCGTTACAAATTGTGCACTGTAGCTCGGATTCCACTGCGGTTTCCACCTTTTCTAGCACAGAAGTGGTTGCGGTAGCTAACTGCCTTTCCAAAGACTGCTTCTCAGCTTCGGCCTTCTCCAGCAACTCGCGCATATTCCCCCTTTCATTGATCCTGACGGTTGGTCCAGCTATTTAGAGGTTACATTCATATAAGTCATATCATGTGCAGTTGTCTTAAAAGAAGTTTTATAAATACCTTCATTATTGCTTTCGATAACGACAACACTGTTGCCCATGCATTGTTGCAACGCGTCGAATACTTCCGTCCCAAGCTGGACATACTCGCGAGCACTAGCTTGTTCTTCTAACTTGGCTTGCATTTCTGCCAATTGAGCTTCCAATGCGGAATTTTGCTAAATAAAAAAGGAAAGAAAAAAATTACAAACAAAATTGAAAATCTGAATTGAATAGCAAATTTACTTCTCGATATCTTTGCTCTGCATCTTCCCTTTCTTGGCGAAGCATGGAATGGACAGCGTCTCCTAATTCTAGACGCCTCTCAAAGTTGCGTTTTTCTTCTGCTCTCTGCTGTTCTAATTCTGCCCTTTCGGTTCCCAATTTCTCTTCAGCTTGACGTTTTTCTTTCAGCTTTTCTTGCAGTTCATGATTCATCTGCTCAAAGTGCACACGCTCTTCTTGAAGCTTTTGTTCTAGCAACAGTTTGTCATTCTGCAGCCCAGCGACGCTTTGCAGAAGCTTTTCCATATTTTCCAACATATTTTGCACACGATTTTCTCCCCCAACCAGGCGAAGCTCTAAAGCCGTACGTTCTTCTTGCAACTTCTTATTCAGCTCGTCTGTGTCACGTTGGTACCGCTCTGCCAGCTTGCATTTCTCTTGATTCAGTACTGCGTGTTCCAGAACTCCTTTAGATAGTTTGTCTTCCAAATTAGCCTTTTGTAATAAAAATTCCTGTTCAAGTTCTGTACTGCGAGTTTTCAGTAATTCCTTCAAATCTTCTATTTCCTTCATGAGTTTGTCGCGTTCAGCGTTTTGAGACTTAATATTCTCCTCTAGAGAGTGACGTTCTTGGAGTAAATGGGCTTCTTTGGCATTCTGGTTTGTTATGATTGTTTTAATAGCTTCGCCGTGAGAGACAATGGTCGAGACGTTCTGAAATTCTGGAAGCTGCTTAAGGACATCAGAAACGCCGTGCAATCGTGCCCTTTTCTTCTCAGGTTCTTCATTTTCAGCTACAAAGCAAAATTCATACAAGTAACTGTCTTCTGGGCCAAACTGGACACGATCGCCTTGGTTTAGTGGAAATGGGATGTCTTTGGGGATCTGGCAGTTGTTGACCCAAACTCCATTGAGCCCCTAAAAAACAAAAATGAGAAATTGACCCAACTTTTAGAAAATAATTACCAAACTTGTCACGTTCCATTGTTTAGATAGCTGGCTAAATTGGAAAGACGCGTGTTTCCTTGATATCTTTGGATCCGGGAAAATAAAATCCGACTCTTCTGATCGGCCAATTAAAGCCTAATTAAGACAAGAAAAAATTTACTGATGTAAATATGTCTTGTCTTGTTGAGTACGCCACGGAAGCACTAACTTGGGCTTATTGTCGCGTGTGTAAATATGTACAAATAATAACATTCCACTTACTTCTGAACCAAGCAACGGGATGTAGGGATGAAAACAGTCTTTAGCCCTAATTCTATTAAGGATTGCTTTTCGGGGAGCCATTCCGTTATTCTCCACATCCTGTCCCAGCAACGTTCGTCTTGTTTCGCTCATACTCAAAATAGTAGCACTAGCTAGCAGGACCCTTTCATAAAAGCGGGTTGAGGCATGTTGTGGAGGTATCCTAAAAGCAGGAAACCGCGTAAGCGGGTTTAGCCATGTTGTAGGAGGTGTCTAAAACGTAAAAGCAGTAGACGCATAAGCGTCTAAAATGCCCCGCCTGGGGTGAAATAATGCTTGTATGATTTGCTGCGGATCACTGGACGAATACATAAATAAGTTAAGAAAAACGCTGAAAAATAAGTTAACATGGGGGAATAGGTAGGCTTAAGAAAACTGCATGGTATAAATGCGAGAGCACTGTCGTAGTAAGGCGTTCATAGATAATCCAAAATCAGGTACCTGGCAAAGTATGAGCACATTGGGTCGGTTTGGCCCACCTGCAAAACCAAAAGTGGGTCGTTTTGGTGCTGGGACGTTTTAACGTGGGCCGTTTTAGTGTGGGTCGTTTTTTGCCCCCGTAATTTTACTGATGTATTTCCCGTGCTTTTAAACTGTTTTTATTTATATGAGCGAAATGAAGTGAACATTTCTGGAAAAAAAACAGGGAGAATAACGAATTGCTGCCTCCCCAAAAAGCAGTGTTCATGAAGAGGATTAGAGCACGAGACTTGTTGCATCTTCACATCCCGTTGCTTGGCAGAGGTGCTGATCCCCCCCCCCCCCCCCC